>JASDQU010882415.1:0-29238 GCA_032191745.1 Picea mariana | reverse complement strand
ATTTTCTATTCGCCGTGAAACTATTAATGATACACTTAAAATTTGAAGACGTATGAACCTATATGAATGTTTAAATGTTATTTGAATGGTGATGGATATGATGCGACCTACTATGTGAACGTAAATTCTATGAATGTTTAAATGTTATTTGAATGATAATGGATATGATGCGACCTATTATGTGAATGTAAATTATATAAATGTTTATATGTCACTTGAAAGATGGTGGATATGATGCAATCTATTATATAAATGAAAATTTTATGAACGAGTAATGTCAATTGAATTATGGGGATATTATGAGATCTATTTCTAACTTGAAAACTTGATATTAAGTTGTTGGTATGTGGATACTAAATTGAGATTATGGTTGTATGCAATTACATGATGATAGTGCATATATATATGTATGAGTTTGTGTTATAGACTAATCTGTAGGTCAATGGGCTATGAAATAGCCAAGGGATAATGGTAATAAAAATGGATTTCATGACCACTAACCGAGAAACAATATGGTATGAATATTTGTATGTAAAATTATATTGGTTTGAATGCATAGCTATGATATATGGACCGGTGCAGGATTTCAGGTGGTGAGACTGCCTAAAAATAAATAAACGATGAAAAAATTCCCAGCAACACGGTGCCACTGTATATTCCATTGTAGGGTATGGACCCTAGTCCTATTAAGAGGGGTGGAGGCATTTCTCACCGTGTATCCTATGAAACCTGGAGTCATGGGAGGATGGTGTTAGCTCATGTTCCCCTAGATGTGTGATGATGACTGTGAGTTGCTTGTTGGGGAAGCTTGGTCAAGATAGTGACACTTCCGCTTACGGGTTCTATTTGGATTTAGGTTAATATAGTTGATGCTCCAATATAGTCCAACAGAGGATGGATAGGAATGGAATATGGAAGTAAGTTAGGGAGGAAGGATGAATAGAAATAATTGAGAGTGTATGGAGATTTTCCTTATGGTGGAATTTATTGTTTTTCCTTCTGAAAAGAAAATGTGTATATATGTATATTCATAATTACTTAACTAAACTACAGTTGTCTAAATAAACATTGTTGGGCTAGATTATTGTAATTAAGGGATTTCGAAAACAATTGATTGGTTTATTATGTTTTATAAATTGAATAGTCTTGTTGATTGGATTGGATGCATACATAAATTACTATAGAGGTGATAGTTATTTTTATTAGTACATGCACAAGACTTGTATGTACTAGCTACACATGCATTTCTTGTACATGTACACTAGTATGTATGAGTTTTCTTAGCTTACTTACTGATAATGTTGTTTATTGGATATTAATGTGTGAACCATGTGTCTTTTCCCTTGTATCATAAAATACTTTAACTTTGGGACAAAGTTTCCTAAAGGGTGGGTGTACGTAACAACCCTAAGTAATTAATCAATTGTCATGATTCAAATAATTGTTTAATGTATATTAGTTTAATTAATTAATTAATTAATTAATTGTCCTAATTAAATATTTGTTTAATGTATATTAGTTTAATTAGTTAATAAATTAATAATCACGATTAAATATTTGTTTAATAAATTAATAATTTTCATTTTGAGACTTAGTGTATTGATAGATGACCCATTAATGAAAAGGGGATAAGATGGTTGACACTAAATGGAGGGATAAGGTGGGTGAGACTTAATGAAGGGAGAAGGCGGTGAATAAGAAAGGGGGGAAAGTAGGATAAGAAGGTGGGGGGGGGGAACACTAGGGAAAGCACTTTTGGGTTTTGGGGAGCATTATTTTTCATACTAGAGGATTGTCTTATGGGTTTTGCTGGGGGGAAGCTTGTTGGAGGATTTTATTACTGGTTTTTCTTGAGGATATTGTTGGAGGTATGCCATAGGGGCACCTGTTGTTGGGATTTTGGGCTCGAGGGCCTGGAAAACCGCAAGGATTCCTGGAGCTAGGGAGTCGGAGAGGCTCTGTTTCTAGCTAGCTGGGAGGAAAATATTCATTTTTTGGGCAGTTTCAAGCAGTTTTCAGGTAGTTTCAAGTAGTTAGAAACAACAAGAAAGAAAGGGACAAACTTCTTCTTCAAGAGGTATTTTACCACTATTAATTTTGTTTTGAATGAAAGTTATGATATGTATCTATGTATTGAAAATGTGTAAAATGTTGTGTAATTTGTTTTGTAACTATTTTGGACTGTATAGTTTGAGAATTTGATCTTTAACTGATTAATTTACTAAGTTCTTCAACATAAATTAGATAGATTTGTTGTAATGAAAATAGAATTAGAAATTAGACGTCATGTTCAAGAAAACAAAACTAATTTAGATTACAAATTTACCATTTAACCTTGAATCCCTAATGAAGGGCTTTGCAGAAAGTATAACTACTAGTAACCAGAAGTATAAATGACATAGAAAGAGGAAGAATAGGAAGAAGAAATCACCAATATTTGTGAGTCATGTTGGAGATAGGTTGTAAACCTCTGCAAGTCATGTTGAATACCAACACCCATCCTCTGAAATTCATGCTATGGGAAAGAATCCAACCTCTGCAACTCATGCTGTGGGAAAGCACCTAGCCTCTGCAACTCATGCTGGGGGGGGGGAATTCCAGTCACTGCTAGTCATACTGGAGATAGGTCTGTGGCCTTTGTGAGTCATGTTATCAACCAATAACTAACCTATGAAATTCATGTTGGATATGTGCAGCCAACCACTACAAGTCATGTTGGGGGCACAAGTCTCGTTGATGTGAGTAATACGAGTGATATTTAAACAACCTTTGTGATTCATGTTGAGGAAAAGAAACCAACCACTGCTAGTCATGTTGGGGCCATTGATTATCTTGAGAAACCTATATGAATAGGACGTAATCCTAAGTTACCTTGTAAGGCTTGTAAGGGAGATAAAATTATTCATTTATTCCTTAGCCTTCTAGGGGCATGAAGATTGTGATCCCTTCCTACAAGCTCTTCTAATTCTAAGTCTTCTGAGGTTTCCTCACAGTTTATTTAGCCTTTGGTTGATGAAGTGGTCATGTCGATGCAATATTTAGTTGATCCCACTCCTCCTTTGGGGGTTGATGCAACTTTAGACCATGTTTTTTTGCAACCTATCACTATTACATATGACCAAATTTGCCACGATTTTTCATTGTTATTGCCACACTTAGCCGTCGCAATTTCCATGAAAGAAAAAACTATTTTTTGTCGTTATTTTTTCATCGCTATATCCATGAACCAAATGTTCATGGAAACAACGATGAAAGTATCCCTCCACGTGTCATCACAATCAATATATGTTTATCTTATAAATTGTCGCAATACTGATGAAACTTCATCACAATAGGGACGAAAAATCGTGCTAAGGTAAAAAAAGTTGTGGAAAGTTGCGACCCAAAAGCGTGGCAATAGCGACAAAAATTTATGGAAGAGACAAAAATTATGATGCAGATGTTGTATGTGCGATGCAAAACCGTGGCAAAGTGCGACAAATGTTTGTCTCTATTGCCATGGTTGTTCAAAAAACAAATGCCTTCTGACGAACTATCGTCAATATTGAGATGTGTCCTTTAAGTTTAAAAAAAATAAAAATACATGAGATATGGTATTACCATATTACAATGTAATATGGTATTACCATGTTACAATGTAATATGGTATTACCATATTACATTGTAATATGGTATACCATATTACAATGTCTCTACTTTATCAACAAGATGCAAGAAGTTCTTTCTAAAAACAACTTAGGATAGTGATTTTTCTTGAGTGGGATGGTGACCTTGGCATTCAACAAGATAGGAAGCAATTCATTGATGACAAGTGTAGTAGGTGTTCAGGTCCACTAGTGTATGGATATTATCTTCTAAGTGGCAGACTTGAACTTCCTCTTCCAGAATGGATGGCTCATATAGCTTGAGATAATTGACATAAATGATATTATGGATGTCTAGAAAATAATGGAAATACTAATGAAAACCATTTTCATTAATATATTGAAGAATAATATAGGGACAATAGAAAAAAGGCTTGAGTTTTTTATGATGTTACCCCTTAAAACATTGTTTTTCCATATACAACCAAAGTCAGTCACCAATTTGAAACTAGAGAAAGCCTTGATGGTGATCCTAGAGGGATTTATAATGAGATAGGGAGGATTGAAGGGCGTTAGTAACCAAAGAATTAATGCCAGATAATTTATGAACAAAGGATAATCTATACATTTTACCTCGCCTTATAGGAACTTCTATCCATAAGATGCAAAGAATGAGAAATGCAAGAAATTATATAGGGCCAATATGAGGGTCTTTGCAATGTACACCAATACATTGTTGTTGTGAGGGAATCCTCCATCAACTAGGCCTATATATCCCATGGTGCATGTGAAGACCCCTATGCCTTGAGAATTAGTGTAAGGTAAAACTACAAGGTGTGCCATGTGGATTAGTGTAATGTTAGGCAAGTAGAAGACAAATGAAAAATAAATATTGGTAGACAAACATTGCATGTTAAACACACAATTTTGACATGGGGGAACAAGTGAATTTAATCACTTCATAAGAATGATAGAGACTAAACTATGAAATGTAAATAATGAAATAAAAATAAATAATCCTAACTATCATGTAAATGATGCAATGGCTAAATTAGGAGATTAGAGATGAGAAATTTCTAATTACTATATTAATGGAACAATAACTAGAACATGTAAGTAAACCATGAGTGAGTCTAACAATAATAATAACATCTCAACTATAAAATCATTGATAATATTAAGAGTGACAAGGAGATACTTGCACTTACTTATATGTGAGGTAGGATGGTGTGGGAACATGTTTAGCTAGATACCTACATCACAAAGGTTGGCATCTTACCACAAGAGAGGCAAGATTAGCAATATGATCTCTTATGGAAAGGATGGAGGATAGATGAAAAGGTAAAGATGGGAGGTTGTGGTGTTAGGGTAGTTCTAACAAAGGAAAGAGAAATAAGTTGATGACACTAGCATGACATTGGAAAAAGGCATGAGTTGACATAAATCGACTACGAGTGAACATGAGCGAGAGAGGAAACACACTCTAATATAGGGTTATCAGAAGAATAAATGTGACATATGGAAACTTGGAGTTAAAGTGAGCGTAAAAACTGACAAACATTGTTCTAGGATTAGTGTAGTCATTAAAGCGCCATACACTAGTCAAGGACATAGAATGAGTCCCATGTGACATACGATAATATGGAGAGTGTGAGAATAATAGGCATCATAAACTAGTAATATAGATTCATCAAAAGCACAAAAACTACACATGATAGCCTAGATTTAGTGCAAGAATGAGAGGTGGCATAGATCAATGGGGTATTTTATGCAAGCGTAAGAGGCGACATGCATCAATCTAATTTCAATGCAAGCATAGAGGTGAAAAATACCAATGGTATACCAGTGGAGGAGAGAGGATCAAAGGAAGATATGATGTCACAATTGCGAGGGGCTCCATAGTTGCAAGCTATGGAATGTGACCATTAAGGGGGACATCTTGGAAAAGTGACCAAAGAATTGATAGTTGATCCTAACTAGGTAGAGGTTATCTTAAGTAGGGTCTTTCTTGAGAAAATGACCTATAAGGGACCCATCGATATTATGACCAAATAAAAATGGAGAAAAAGGGTTTTAAGGAAGAAGAGCTAAGGAGGAAAGGCAATAATTTCCCCAAGAATTTGAAGGACTAGGAAAAGTGGAAGAGGATGTAGGAGAGCATGGAACACTAGGAGAGGAAGAAGACAAGGGGAGAACTAGCTAATATTGGGTGCTACCAGGTAAGAAGTGGCTAGATTTGATAATGGGAAGTCTAAGCTAGCCAAAACAAACTCCCAATAGGAACAAGGTTTCATTCAACTTGATAAAAGTGTGTTAAGACATGGGACCTTTTAATGTTATAAAATGTTGATTTTGACAACTAATGGAAAGATAAGAAAAAGAGAAGGCATAGAAGAACAAGGGGCTACCTCATTGTTGTAGCCAGCGAGAGGACAAGAGAAAGCAATTATGGAACTAGGTATCATAGATCATATATGCATTTTGTTAATTGGTGTGTGGTAGAAAAAATATATATTGAGTTAAAAATCATTGGGGAGATTTGGGATTTAGAATGAGAATAGCATAGTGAGAGTGCATCCAGGTAGAAGGATGAGAATGTTTTATTTAGAGAGTTTGGAAGAGGGATAGTGAAACCATATGAGATTATATGGATTGATGTGAAGTAAAAGTGAGAGAGAAAGGTATTTATGTATTATGTTTTGTTGGGTATTAACATTATAAGGAACAAGTATTGCAAGAGGTGAGTTCATAGTTTTTTTCATCTTTATAGAGTTGATAAGTATTGCAATGGGCATCTTATAAACAAATTCATTGTTTTTTATTAGGTAGAAGGATGAGAAGGTATCATTTGGAATGTGTGTAAGAGAGAAAGTGAAACCATATGAAATGGTTGGATGTGATTTACAACTAAGAGAGAAAGATATTTATGTAGGATGTCTTGGTCACATCATTACATGGAAAGGGTATTGCAATAAAGATGACTTCATAGGTTTTGTTATCTTTAAAGAGTTGATAGGTATTTCAATGAACATCTTATAAATCATTTCATTTTGTTCATATGATATGTTCAAGAGTAAATTAGCGTAATGAAGGGGAGGTACATAACATTCAACATTCTCTTGAAAAATCTCTATGACAAGGGTGACTCCACGATGTTTATTAATGAGAAGATGAGTTCCGTCCTATTTTACAAATCCCCAATGATAAGGAGAGGGGTGAGGAGTGATGGAAAATGAAATTATTTTGGTTACAATTGTGAAGTATTATAGTGGCAAGTTGGTATTTGATCTAACAATTATGAGTAAAAAGGACACTTAGAGAGGGTAATAAATTTCATTCATCATTATGAGTAATGAGAAAAATATTTCTTAGTGTGTTACAACACAAGGTAAAAGTGGCATACAAATATTCTCTTCATGAAGTAGGTTGCTATTGTTTCAATTTACTTGTGACAGATACACCTATGAAGGTTACTATCATTTAATTTCACACAAAAAACAAATAAGTGAATGGGATTGTTTCAAAGTCTGTATAGGATTGAAAGTGCCAACAAACTGAGATTCTGGCTGATAAGATATCCACCATATAGGGACAAATATAAGTAATGCATAAACCATTAAAAATGAATGCTTTGAACGATTCTTATTTGGACCTTCGATAGAATGCACATCAAACACATGGACAGATCACAATGTAACATGAGAAAACAAAGAAGATACGACAATCATGAACAAAATCAAGCCTCCCTAAGTTACTTTGTTGTTGCACGTGGGAAGTCAAGATTTCAAGCCTCCCTAAGTTACTTTATTATTAGTTTGATTGAAATGGGCCTATGAAGTTCAAGAGTGACAAACTTCCCAATGAAAAGGGCTTATCATAGTCACATGGTGCTTTCCCCTAGATTTACTATTCTATCTTTTCACAAAGCAATAACATCTACATATGGAGTCCATTTTGAGGGAATTGTTTTCTCATATTGTGTAAAATTTCATGAAGTATTATGTTGGTCAAGTTATTTTGATATATTTTTGTTGTTTTAAAGGCACAATTCAAGTTGTAGTTTTAGATGGAACATGTCTACGCTTACAATCTCTATTGTCTCTGACTAGTATAAGTTAAAATAAAACATATATGCAATATAACAGTCAAAATGAAGAATATTCTTGTGATAAAAAATGGTCGAATTTGGTCTTTGATAGAAAGAAAAAACAATTGAAGGTGAAAGTTTTGGCTCGATATGAAGAACAAGATTAGGTGGCATTGGGAAAAACCATCATGGTTGTATCCAATCCTAAAATCATTGAGATACTTGATGCAAAGGAGTCTAATGAAACATCAATTAAATCTAGTTTGATATTTTCTAGGACTATCCGTAGAATACATAGATGTCTGACAATGATTCAATTACTAGTCACTTGATTAAGTTCAAGGACATGAAAATCAATTGTGTTCCCTATTACGGGAAAAATTGATGAGTGAGACTTTATTGTAAACAGTTTTCCTCACAAGTTTATGATGTAAACTTTTTCCTTTGACCTCAATATTAGAGAATATAAAGTTCCAAAAATTACAAGAGAGATTTTGGAAAACAGAACAACAGAATCAAGACTCAATATTAGATGATATAAATTTTCAAAAGTTCCAAGAGAGATTGAGTCTGTGTCCCAAGGGATTAGGTAAATGACAACAACAACAATCAATGCAATCAAAGGAGTACCTTAAGAGAAATAAAAATTTCACTTGTCAATATTGTGGCAGACTTGGTTATGGGATTGGGGAAGATGCTTGGTATATTGATTTAAAAGCTACAAAGATCTTTTCATGTCCTTTAATAAGGGTGGAAAAATCTATCCATGTCACAGTCATGGAAATGACAATAAGGACTAAGTATGAATACCTATAAAAGAGAAAAATAAAGAAGAAGGTATCATCCCTATAAAAATGAAAAATGAAGAAATCAATTATGTGAATTGATTGTTGGGTACATGGAAAGTATCATCCCTATAAAAGTGCAAAATGGAGAAATCAATTATGTGAATTATGTGTTGCTTCTGAAATCAATTCAATTGATTACGAGACAACATTCATGAGGTAGTTTCAATAGGTGTTGAATATGGTTTGTATAGATTTGAACATATGGTTGTTTCTCTGCAGTGACAAGCATTGTTGACAATCACTACTTGTGCAAGTCAGTTATGGCAACAAAGATATGGTCATCTCAACTTTCATAACTTTTTATTGTTGTGAAAGCATAAGATAGTTTGTGGATTGCTTTAAATACACAATAAGAAAGATTTGTGGGAATATGTAAGTTTGGAAAGTGATACACGTGCTTTGAAAGTGATACACAATTTGGGAAGATGCATGGAGAGTAGATTTCCAACTTGAGTTGGTACATTGTGAGTGAAAGTGATACACAATTTGGGAAAATGCATGCAGAGTTGATTGCCAACATGAATTGGTACATTGTGATATGTGGACTGATCATTATTCTATCATTTTCCAGAGCAATAAATTATGTCATTATTCAAGGAAGATTTGGATATATTTATTAAGGAAGAAATATATAACATTCCAAGTGTTCACAATCTTTAAAGTTTTGGTTGAGAAACATAATGGTTTCCAGACCAAATTTTTCGAGAAAAAAATGGTGGTGAGAAAGCTTCTAGAGAGTGAGTGTACCTCTATAGAATATACTTGTTATTGCAAGTCTCATGGAATTAAAAGACAATTGATTACTATTTCCTATGCACCTCAACTGAATAGTGCAACTAAGAGGAAAAATGTAAAAATAACAGAAATAACAAGATGCATGCTCAAAAGCAAGAACATGATTCCTATTTTTTGAGCTAAATATTTGTGTACTATGTCAGATAATTGGGACATAGGATGATAAAAGTATTGGACATGAGACACCTTGACCTGAAATAGGGAACCACTGATCTCCCTAAGGCTCTCAAGTGATAAAAATACTCTCACAAGCGAGCAAGGCAAAGTCCATTACTGTAGAGGATAGAGAAAATTTAAACTACTTTAAACTCTCACTAGAAGACATACAACTGAAGATAAACTATCACAAGAAAAATTGTGTTGGCGTCAGAAGTCACTACTAGATTGCAACAGGAGTAGAGCCCAACGCCCATCAGTTTAAATGTCATGATTTATTGATAAAGGGTGATGAATGGAAGTAAACTTGGAACAATATTGTTCTAACTCAGAAAACTGGCTTGGAACAACTAAGACATGCGAGGTCTTGATCTAATTTAAGCCAGTAATTTTGCATAGTAGTGAGTGAGTGTAGGGAAGAAACAAAGGAAATGAAGTTTTCTCTAGACATCCGGTCTTCCAGCATCCTTTAAAAAGGGGAAAAGTCACAAATATGAGATCCTCTCAGATCTGAGAAACTTCAAGAAAAATTAAGATGCTGCAAAAATAATATAATCAAACATACATTATATAGTCATTGCAACACCGGACTAGATCATCCATGCATGGGCTCTTAAGATTCAGAGGAAAAAAGGAGAAGAAGATGTTGGCTTCCATTAAACAAGAAGTCTCAAATATCAATCTATACGAAGTCTCAAATATTAAAGTCCAAATTAGTGTGTGTAGGCTCCTCTGGTCAGACGAGGACATCAGATCAGCATGGCTTCTTAGGAAAACCTGCACACAGGACGATCTTGGGCAGACTGCTTGCTCAAACTTCCATGCCTTACATTTAAGGAGTGACGCGAGGTTTCAAAAACCTCCTTCTACCTTTATTTACCTCTAGCAGGGATTATAATCGAGGTTGAGTTGAATTGGCACCTGGAGAATGCGGCGACACCTCCTGCAGCTAAACTTGGTGCTTCAACCCTTTAACTAGCTCTTTTTATCATCCCACGTGACCACGAGACATGACCCTGCACCTATCTTCAAAANAGTGAAGAGAGAGAACCCCTGTCTTTTGAAGTCCTGGTAGCCGAAATGCCGAAACGGTTAATAATTTTGCTTTTCAGGGTTTCCCAATGCAATGGATGAGAGACCCCATGTCTTTTGAAGTCTCGTTAGCCGAAATGCAAAAATGGATAATCATTTCACGTTTCAGGGTTTCTTGATGCAATGGATGAGAGACCCTGTGTCTTTTGAAGTCCCGGTAGACGAAATGTCGAAACGACACCTAGGGGGGTTTTACATTTTGTGTTTCTGGTTTTGGCGATTCCCGATGCAGTGGAGGAGAAACCCCTTGTATTTCAAAGTCCCGATAGTCGGAATGCTGAAACGGCTCCTGGGGGGCTTTTACATTTTGCATTTCGGGTTTCAGCAATTCTTGATGCAGTGGAGAAGAGACCCCTTGTCTTTCAAAGTCCCGGTAGTCGAAATGTCGAAACGGCTCCTGGGGGGCTTTTACATTTCGCGTTTTGGCTTTCGACGATTCCTGATGCAATGGAAGAGAAAACCCTTGTCTTTCAAAGTCCCAGTAGCTGGAATGCCAAAATGACTCCTGGGGGGCTTTTACATTTCACGTTTTGGGTTTCGACGATTCCCAATGCAGTGGAGGAGAGACCCCTTGTCTTTCAAAGTTTCGGTAGCCGAAATCGTGACTGATCCTGATCAGGAGCCATGTGTCCTGACTGGATCGAATGACCATGATCATTTCACGACTTTGGCCATAAGAGATGAGCCCATGTGCTAAACCTCGTGCAACTCTGCGACTCAAGCTTACCCGATGACCATCGATCTGCTCCATCTATGGATCCTTTCCATCAAAATAAAAATGCTCACTCGCTTGATTTTAAGCCTGAAATGGACTTCTTATGTGTGTTGCGCTTGGCACTCATGACTGCGGCCTTTGAATAAAACACATTTTATGGGTTTTAAACCCCATTTTTATGCATTTGCGCCAAGGGCCCGAAATCGGATAGAAACACCCACTTCGCATGAATTGGCACTAACATTAGGCTCCATGAGGGATAGAATCATCCCTGTGATTCTCTAAAAACTCCTTCTGCAGTTCCAGTTGCTTTCTATTGGGCTATGGAGTCGAGTTCAAAACACCCTGCTTAAAAATACATGCTGATAAGTGAAAATAAAAGATAAACACACATGCTCCAAGGAGCTTATTTATGTACGGTCCTAAACTATAAATTCCTTTACATAGGGATAGGTGCAAGAAAACTTCCACCATAGCCAATCAAGCAACTTCCTGAATAGAAGCTCCTTCCTTCTGTCGATGATCACAAATAGATGGTGTAACCGTGACAGCAAAACGGTTACTCTCTCCAACTCTTCCTTACAGGATGAAGTCGAGATGAAATAGGGTGGCTCCAAATTGTGAAGGAAATACAACTCCATGTATTCCTTCACAGGCTCATAGGACCAATGGAAAACTCTAGAAAATGGGCAACAGGCAACCTCCTTTGCTACAAAGTTGTTTTCATGTAGCTGAATATCTCTGGTAAGCACAGGTGGGTGGATAACTGACATAGGTTGACTGATCTTAGGTGGTGGTTTCTCATTGACTGGCTCTACGCATTCTATAAACTGCATCTTCAGCCCCTCCTCCTCTTCTCCATGGCTCTCTCAAGGATCAGATTCATAATCATCATAAATAGGGACCATGGGAAATCTCTGCTTGTTGTCATGTCTGTCAGTGTCTTCATAGTGATCAAATGTAGAATAAGCTTGCTACTCATCATCACTAGAATATTCATCAAAAAAGGGTTTCCCTTCATTTCTATGATCAACCTCCAGAATAGTGACCCCATCGAGAATATAACTGTCAAAAATATCCATTTCAGGGACATCGGTAACTACTGCTTCTGGTTGTTCATACATAAGATTTTTCTCCTTAATCCTAGGTAAAAACATATCATGGGAAACCTATTGAAGGAAAAGAGAAGAATCCTCTTCCACAACCATCTGCTCTTTAAAAACTGGAAGGTCTTCATCATCATAAGTTGGGCTGCTAGGAACATCTGCGTCAACCCTATATTCAGGAGAGCCATCTACTATAGACATCATCTTCTCTATAAACTCAGAATTCTCACAAGAGGCATGTTGATCTTTATGAACATCTAAAGGAACATATGTATTTGAAATGATGTTAGATGCTTCCGTGCTAGAGCTAACATAATTAACATCATCCAACGCCTCTATATTTTCATAGAAAATGATTTCCTCCATAGTAAAAGCTTCATCACAAACATGGTTTTCAGGGTCGACAGAGGCTTTATGAAGCAAAGAAAACTCATCACAACAGTTTTCATAAAAACACTCAACTGGGAAGTAATCTTTACAAAATAAATTGAAAGTTGTATGAAAACCTGTCAAAGAATGGATGCTTGCAGTGGGAAGAGATAGACACCAATCAAAAGTAGCTCCCTTTAATGAATACTTAAAAAGATTAATCTGGACATCTTCATGCATGATATTAATTCAATGAATAACCTCATGAAAGTCCAGTAAATGCTCAGTTGGTGCCTCCAAAAAAAATTTTTGAAATCCAGGGAGGATATATTCCCATTCATCTCTATCTGGCAGTGGATTAGGAAAACCAACTATCTAGGAAAAGCAACAGAAAGCCAACCTTTGAGCTAAGATATTTTTCATATCGAATTAGTGGATTCGTCCATCGATCCTCATATCATGGAGTCGCTAGGTGAAAAATGTGTTGGCAGCCAACTCACTTTTTCCTATCGTCTATAAGCTGCCTACACCTATGTTTCGCAAACATCAATTTTTTTGTCACAATTTCCAAATTAACGTCATTTTCATTTCTTGCGACATTTACACACTTGTTTTCGTTTTGCTTTCATGACTGTAAGTGTGAAAATTGAACCTTTCAAAGTCGCATTTCGATGATTATCTGAACTATGGATATTTCTTTTTGTCATTATGCCTATTGCGCTTACTTTTTATTGATCATTACACGACTGGCAATATTCTTTGATCGGTTCTCATACTTCGATTGATTGTATAACTTGGGTTTATTGAGGCATTTAGCCTTTGGATTTGCACTTCATGTGACTTGCCTGATCATTGATTATATGAAAATGCATAGGGGTTATGATTTATTTTGTTTATATATATATGATATAATTCTTATGTTATTCTTTTTATAACTTTTGTCTTGTCAACTATATGAATATCATTTTCGCACCTTGACTGAACTTTTGATTATGTGAATTAATGCATTGGTGCATAGTTGATTTTGGGTTTTGATTTATATGTCGGATGTTTACACATTATGGTATAACACTTGCACACATTGGTATACACATTTGATTTTATTGGTTGCACACATGACTTAATGGTTGAACTATTATTATGGAGTGAACAGCTATGAAAATTGGCAGTTGTACTTGCGTAATGAATATTTTGCATGTCAGACTCCACCACCTTCGCATGCTCACATTAATGCTTATCCCTTTTGCTTGTTCGTTGATGTTAGCTCAGGTAGCTCTGCTCCTGTATGCGTTGGTGAATTCAAACCCTTCCTTACCATGTGTTCGGCTCCATGGCACCAGTCATGTGAGTTGAGCCCAATGGCAATCAAGCCCTGTTGATGTTTGACAATGCCCGCCAAGATTTGGAAGAAAGTGGATGGCTTACCTTCGTGAAACATTTTGAGGGTTTTAACCTTTATATAGCACGACAGTTTTCCATGACCTTTGATGGTTGTCGAGCCAAGGTCGGTGATATATAGTTAGAGATCGATGAACAATTTATCAACTCATCCATAGGGTTACCTACCTTGGGACAATGTTGGTTTAAGAATTGCAAGGTCGAGGAAGTGCCATGGACTTTGTTGTTTCAATCGTGCAAAGTCACCTCTTGTGACAGAGGTATGCCCATATCTATGCTCAAACAATGATGGCATGACTTGTTAATGATACTTAAGTAGTTCGTGACCTGTGAAGGTCGATACGGACTTGTGTTCCTTTACCACCTACGTCTATTGATGATTTTTATAGGGTATCCTCTAAACATGCCTCTCTACTTTCATCGGAGCCTGTATAAAATGTCCAAAAAGTATAAAAGGCACAAGGCTGACAACAGCCTGTTCCATCATGGGCTTATTAAGCTCATCGTTGTTTATCATTTGAATTTGCATGGTGACAGTTGGAAGGCCTTTATCGCCCGTAATGGCTTTGAAGACACCGACCCTGTATAGGTTCATAAACCTGTGGTGATTGAAACCAAGCCCGAACCACCTGTACCCTTGCATATCCTATTGCCTAAACCCTCGACCGACCCTCCTATCGACTTACCCGACACTGTAACTAAGAGTGCAGAGGCCATTAAAAATCCTATGAGCAAAAATCCCAAGGAAAACCTTACTACAAATTCCAAAGGGAAAAGGAATGCCCGACTCATTTCGAGAATGGCCAGAAACAAGCCCAAACCCTCTGCCAAGTCCAACCCTATAGTTCTAAGCAAGGAATCCAATTCGGATATTGAGCGATTTCTGGCCAGCGAGTATCCCTACTCACAAGTTTTATGTCCCGAACCCTCTTATGATTTTGTATCAAAACTACCCCCCTGCCTAAAGGATGACCCTAACAACCTAGGTATTAAATTTCCTTGTGAAACCCTCGTTCGTTTGTCCAAACCCCCGCCTGCTCTGTCTAAACTCACACAGTCACCCTGTGACCAATGTAATTCATGTTAGAATGATATTATATCGATGTTCCGATACTCCAATCAAGGATTCAAACATTGGAAGACCAGATTGTAGTCCTAGCGAGTCAAAAGGCCAAGCTCCAAGCGACAGATAAAAAGCAAAAGACTACCGGCTACATCCTGTTCAAAAACGTGGAATCAGCCATGGCTGTTGTAAATTCCAAGCTGGCATAATCAAGCAGCCTCGTCGCTACACAGGTATGGTTCTGGCATCGTTTTGTTTTGTAAATAATCTAGTTTGATATAATGATTTCTATTTAGTTTTTAAATAGTTTGATCACTTATTCAAATGCCTCTATCATTCGATGATCATCCTGTACATGGCTTCGTTTTGATAAAAATAGAAGGAATTCTGACATATGATTTGCTCATAGATTTTTATTTGGATTGGAATGGTTATTCGTTTGGATTTCATTTGCTAAGTTTGTTTGAGTAAAATAACGAAAGTAATGGTGTGTCTTCAATACAATTCGTTTTGTATCCACCTCTCACGGGAAGTTCCATACTCTATTTTAGAATACGATTATCCTCGGATTCGATCTGGTATGAGTCATATGCTGTGTTTGACAAATAATTTTGGGAGTGTAGTTGTTACGATGTGCTCTGTTATACGATTTTCCAAATCATGAATACCACTCTATTCGATTTAAATTTGGAGATAACTACTCTGTTTTTATAAAAACAATGGTCTCATTAAACCTGTGCAACTATGCCCGAAACATAAAACGATTATGATTTGAAATGAATATGCTAAACTCAGCCGATTAATTCGCTTGTTTGGATTGTGGTTAGTTAGATCATGTTAGGAATTGGATCCCGATTGTAATTGTTGTTTGGTTTGATTTTAAATGTGTAAAAACAAATTGGTCAAACCCAGTTGTAATTCGTTTGATTGGAACGATTCTGGTAAAGGAAAATCAATCTTGTTTGCTCACTGTGCAATGATAAATGATCGATAACAGACTCTGTTTGATTGATCCTGTTACGATGTTGATTGAGTCAGTTATGGTTTGATTTCGCTCACAATCTAAATTGCTTTCTATACAGTTATCGTGATAATCCTGTTCGATTCGGTTATTTCTCTTGTTGATGAGACAAGTATAACGAAGTGTTTGCGATTTGTTTTGTTTTCAATTAAATATCAAAATGATCTCATAACAGATGGATTCGATTTGTTGAGAAACGATTATGATTCTGTTACATACGATTTCATTTACCCCACTTATGACAACAATCGAAACAGAGTATTGCTATCTCTGTATTCGGTTAAATGATGTGAATCCTATTTGAGTTCATAATGGAATAATGATTTCAATTTATGATTCATTCTCAAATAATTATTGGATGTCAATTGAATGGAATTTCTTAAAAGATTTTCGTTTAATTTCAATACTGATTTTGTATCTTTATTTAGACTAGCTACAGAATCACATGATTCTATAGCTAGTCTATAGAATTTAATTTTATATCATTTATTAATAAAAGAGTCTTCTAACTTGTTTATTTTGGATCCTTTTCAGGTGAATTCGAATTGCATGGGATTTGATGGACAATTTAGAGGATATTTGGATGTTTTTAGTTTCATTTTAGTTTCCTAGTTTAGACAACTTTGGGATATCTCCCAAAATTTCATGTAAACAATTTGATAACTTCAACAGGGAGGTTTTACCCTGTGGAAAAACTTATAAATACTTATTATTTTTGTAATAAGAGGATCCTCATTCGTGGGAGAACAAGGATATGGAATTTTAATACAGACTGAGACATAAATTGGTGTTCTGCTACAGCTTTATCTTTCATAATATCAATCTTTTGTTTCATGTTTATGTTTATCAATTTGCATTTGGTTAATGACTACTTTAGCTATCTTAGTCTTTTGCAAATGATATGAATTAATGAATATGATCCATATCTGATCTCTTCCAGTATTTAAAAACATAGCAATTACTTGATTCAGTTTGTGAATGACAGATTTCTCTTCTTCATCAATTGAATTATTAAGTATAAGTTTTTGCATAACATGTTTACCTAATTGCAGAGATTTATAAATCATATAATTGTTATGATTTTTTATGTCTTGTTTGTTCTGTAAACAAACTCAAAGATCATTGCAGCTATCGTTTACGAGAAGCTTCTGGATCATCCGTTGTGAGTTTTCTTCCTCCGACCAGCTTCGAAGTCATCATACACATGACAAATCTGGAGCGTTTCCAGGTCTGTTTGTTATTTATTTGTTTAGTATATTTGTTAGTATTTTAGTTAGATATATGTGTAGTTAGTATATTAGATTGTTTAATTTCAGTAAGTTTTATGTCTTGTTCATAAAATCATAAAATCAACAAAAATATCTTTCTCTGTCTTAGGGCAGAAAGAAAATGAGTTTTCTAGGTTTTATTTAAATCTGTATTTTGTAGATATTGTATATTTTGTGAATAAGTTATATTTCAGTTAGTAGTTTGAATATATAGAAATAGTAGATTAGTTAGTTTTTTTAATAGTTAGTTTTAATTAGATTAGTTCGTTTTATTTATTGTTAGTTAGTTTAGTTTGTTTTATTTAGTTTAAGTTTGTTTGTTTTATTTAGTTTTAGTTACATTAGTTAGTTTAGATTAGTTTTCTCTTTGGTTTTCCTAGGATCTTAGATCGGCTAACGGAGCCACTAAACCCGCCAAGGTGGTTCATCCCAAATGGCTTGGGTTATTAGACAACCCCGGACCGGTTCCACTCTCTCAGTTGACGGACGGTCGATTCCTCGTCAACAAATGGCACTAGAAGGAGAGCCTGAACTTAATTAATGGCACGAGGCGGTCGCAAGACTCCTCCCCCCCCTAATTGCTCACCTATAGTGACTAGAAGCCGTTCACATGATAATATTCCCCTTCAAATAGAAACTACTTCAACCGACGATCCACAGATCACAGTTGAGCCAACAACCCCTAATCCTACAGGTGGTGACATACAAGAGATTGTCCGTCAATATCTTATTAAAACACATAGTGCCTTAGCTCGTCTTAGGCCACCAAACCGTCCGTGGGGTCAACCTTTGGACTTCTATGACATCAGAGAACAATTAGGTGACACTAACCTCACTGTGAATCCTACATATCCAAACTTAAATCCTGCTGCAGGAGGATCTGGGATACCTCCTTCACCACCTCCATCATCTCCTTCCTCTTCTGGAGGATAATCCTCGTCAAACGAAGGCAATTCACCTTCTCAGCCTTCCACACCCACTACCCCAATGGAAAATCAGAACAACCCTGCCAGACCTTGGTTGGACCAGGATGTTGTAGCTGTACCTGGAGCCCAGCACCCTTTGCCTAAGAACTTGGAGAAATGGCTTCCCAAGTTTGATCCTGATTCAAAACAGATAGTTGAAGATCACATTAAAAAATTTATGTTATCCATTAGACTCTGCAATGTTGAACATGAATATGTTGTCTGTAGGTTGTTCCCGTATACTTTTGAGGGTAATGCATCCACTTGGTACTTTGCCCAACAACCCCATACCATCGTGTCTTGGGAAAAGTTTGAGTCATGCTTTTTGGAAAAGTTCAGAGACGGTAAACCTTCAGAAGTATTAGTCATGGATCTTTCTAGCTTAAGAATGAACCCAAAAGAAAAAGTTAAAGACTTTAATCAAATATTCTTAACACTTAAAAATCGAATCCCTGCAGATTATATGCCTGCTGAGAGTCTTATAATAACTTACTACACTAAAGTGTTGCATCAAAGTATAGCTATTTGGGTTAAACAATATAAGAAAGCCACGTTGTTAGAGGCCTTTGAGGAGGCCAGACAGATTGAAAAAGACATACTTAGTCTTAAGGAATCTTCTAGCAACGAACCTGAGACTAGTTCTTCTTCCAAAAAGAAGGTCGAAATTCTTCCCAAACCCACTCAGAATAAAATACAACCTGAAAACTCTGATTTGGAAAACCTTACTAAAGTTGTTCAAAAACTGTCTAATCAAGTTATAGACTTAAAAAGGTCAACTGAAGAAGCTTCCTCGAGTAAAGGACACTACAAACCTCCTTTCCGAAAGCCTTTTCCCACCAACCGACCTAACCCAACCACCGAAGGCCTTAATCTAGAAAGTTTGCAATGTGCTCTTCAAACCATTCTAGAAGTCCAAGATAACTTGATGCCTCCTGAGATTCCTGAGGAGGTAATTGAACCAGAGACAGTCCAAGAAGAAGAGTCTTCTCCAAACATTTTTGGACACTTCTCGGATAGCATCTTCCAAGCCAACTTCGAGACAATTCACCCTTACAACACTAGGAGTAAGACTACAAATAAACCTTCTTCCGAAAACACTACAACTTTGCCTCCAAAGCAATCTAAATCAGTTGAGATGAAACAGAGTAATGTGAACCCTAAATTAGATTATGATGTTGTTGAAGATCTTAAAAAGTTAAGGGCTAACATTTCTATTTATGAGTTGTTAAAATTTCCGTTTTTGTTACAAAAAATGTTGCAAAATATTTCAGAAAATGACAAGAATGGTAATTCTAATGGTAAAAAGGTTGTGCAAAGTAAAAATCCCCAGAAGACTTCCACTAAAAACAATCCTGATCCCCAAGATAAAGGAAGTCCTCCTGTAAATAGTGTAAATAATGTAAATAATGTAGATAAAGTAGCCTTAGTAATTGCGAGTAAGAAACCACAAGCTACTAATCCTAGTACTCGCAAGAATGTACCTCCTTTTCTATTAACTTTCGAGATTTTCAATAGAAAAGTGGATAATTGTATGGTAGACTCAGGAGCGTCATCCAATGTGATGCCTTGGTATGTATGCCAAAAGATAAACGCTAAAGTTGAACCCTCTTCTTTAAAAATCATACAACTTGATCGGACAAATGTCAAAGTTATAGGCGAACTAAAAAATGTATTGATTAGATTATCGTCTAACCCTAAGGTTCATTAGGTTATTGATATAATCGTTGTGGATATTCCAGAAGTGTATGGTCTATTTTTAAGCAGGGACTGGTCAGAGCAGCTACATGGTTACTTCGCAACAGACTGGTCTCACTTATGGATCTCAGAGAACGATAAGCCTAATAAGATCAAAGTGAATCGTGAGAACTACCTTAAGTTCACGGTCACAGATTTAAACGATCCTAACGAACCATATACACCTTCTGCTGATTCACCCGAAGTCCAAAGGATGGACACTTTCTTCGGCAATTTCATGGTCGAGGCTTCACCTATCATCAATCCAGAACAACAGTCCAAGATGGTAGCATATATGCAACCAACAGCTTCTATGCAACAGTCCCATGTGCTCGATGGAAACCAAATTTGGTCTCTATATTTCGATGGTTCTAAGTCTAAAGAAGGAGCTAGAACAGGCTGCATCATTATCGATCCGGTAGGTAACAAGACATTAATGGCTTGTAGACTAGAATTTGAATGTACTAACAATACTGCAGAATATGAGGCTTTACTACAAGGTCTTAGAAAATCTCTGTATATGAGCATTCAAAACCTGGTTGTATTTGGCGACTCTGAAATAGTGGTTATACAGGTAAGAGATTCTATACATTGTCTTTCCCCACATCTCAAAAGTTACCAGTCTGAGGTATGAAGTCTTATGAACAAATTTTCTTCTTTCAATATAAATTCCATTCCTAGACTAAATAATGCTAAAGAAGATCTATTAGCTAATGTAGCCTCTAAACTTCTTCTTGCAGAAGGCTTTTCCCCAGACGCATTATCAGTTGAGTTGTTTTTTCGACCATCTGTTCCTGACAAAATCACAAACTGGAGAGAATTTGACGATGATCACCAGATCATTAACTTTCTGCACATGGAAGAAACCTTTCAAGGTGTGGTATATATGAACGCATGCACGACAACAATTTGCACGATTTTACGGTAATACCTGATCCGAAATCTCCTAAAGCACTATCGGACATGGCAAATTCCATACCCAAATCCATAGTTAGATTAGAAAAGTTTTATGATTTTGAAGATAAATTTAAAAAGACGGTCAATTGTAAAACCAACAGTTCCTCGTTATCTTATGAAAAAGTGAACTTAGGAACTAGTGAAATTCCTCAATGCATTAATCTAGGCTTGGGATGTTCTAGACAAGAAAAAGCTGCTTTTGTTAAATTATTTAAAGAATTTAAAGATGTCTTTGCATGGACGTATGATGATCTTAAGACTTTCGATCCTAATATCATACAACATGTCATCTCGATGAAGCCCCAAACCTTACCCTTTCAACAAAAACTGAGGAAAATGCACCCCAAACTGGAACCGACTGTTCAAAAAGAATTGAATAAAATCCTAAGTGCTAAAATAAGTTTTCCTGTTAGGCACACTCAATGGGTGTCCAACCTTGTCCCAGTTCGGAAGAAAAATGGGGAAATTCGACTTTGCGTCGATTTCCGAAACCTCAATAGAGCATCTGACAAAGACAACTATCCTATCCCACCCATGGAACAGATCCTTCAACAGGTATCTGGTTCCGAGAGGCTATTTTTATTAGATGGTTTCTCTGGATACAACCAAGTCCTGATGTCTCCACCAAACCAACTCAAAACTACCTTCCGTACCCCGTGAGGCACTTACACTTATCGCAAAATTCCCTTTGGATTGATTAATGCTGGTGCTACCTTTCAAAGAGAAATGGACATTGCTTTTCGAGGCTTAATCAATCACTCTATCGTAGTTTACTTAGATGATGTAACCGTTTATTCTAAAAACAAAGACGATCATCTAGCTCACTTACGAGCCGTTCTGCTACGATGTCGTAAATACGGCATCTCCTTGAACCCCAAAAAGTCCATCTTTGCAGTAGAACAAGGTAAATTACTAGGATTCATTGTGTCTAGTGATGGGATGATTATTGACCCCGAAAGGACTCAAGTCATCGCTAAACTTCCCCCTCCTACATCCAAAAAATCCATGCAGTCTTTCTTAGGCCAGATTAACTTCATGAGAAGATTCGTCCCCATCTTCTCCGAAATGGTCAGACCTCTCCAGAACCTGATTAAGAAAGACACCCAATATCGCTAGGGACCCACAGAAAATCAAGCTTTTAACTCCATAAATAAGGCCATAATAGACGCTCCATCTCTCATGATCCCTAACTTCTCTCAAGATTTTACACTCTATACTTTTTCCTCTGACCCTTCCTATGCCATAGTCCTAACTCAGAAGAACTCTAAGAACAACGAAGTACCCATCACCTTCATGAGCTCTGCTTTCAAAGGTGCTGAACTTGATTACCCAGCGGTTGATCGGCAAGCCTACACTGTTTTCAAAGAAGTTAAGCACTTCCGGTCCTATCTCTTGAAGTGAAGGATGAAATTCATTGTCCCCTACCCTGTCGTAAGGAACTTGTTAGTACAGAAGGAGTTAGGAGAAAAAAGAGCCAACTGGGTCACCTCCTTGCAGTAGTATGACTTAGAAATCACCCCATCTCAGATTGTGAGAGGCCAAGGGTTGTGTAAGTTGGTTGTTGATTCGGAAACAGGACAGCAAGAAGATAGTGATACGTCAAACCTAGAACAAAGCGATCAAAGTTTGATCTGTTGTGCACAAAACCTCGTTAGTCCCTGGTACGACGATATTAGATTCTGTCTTGAACATGGGTCAGCACCCCATAACCTTGATCCTTCCAAGAGAAAAGCATTGAGGCTAAAGTCTGCCTCTTTTCATCTAGTTAATGGTATACTGTTTCGTAAGAATTTTGACGGCGTACTGATGCGCTATCTCGAGAAAGACGAAGCAAAAAAAGTCTTGCTAGATTTGCATGCAGGAGAAGCTGGTGGTCACTTCGGTGGTGACACCACTGCTCATAAGGTTTTACGAGCCGGTTATTACTGGCCCACACTTTTTAGAGATGCCCATGCCTTGTGTCGTAAATGCATCATCTGTTAGAAAGCATCAGGGCGGTTGCAAAAAACAGCCTTTCCCTTGCAACCCGTTTCAGTAGATTCTCCTTTCCAACAATGGGGCCTTGATATCATAGGTCCAGTTAACCCTCCGTCCTCGCAATAGCACAAGTATATTGTGACAGCCACAGATTACTTTACTCAATGGTCTGAAGCTGCTGCACTAAGAACTGTTAACACCAGTCAGGTAATCGCTTTTCTAAACTCGAATATTATCACTCGTTTCGGCATCCCTGATTGTCTAGTATTTGACAATGCTTCATACTTTTATTCTCTTGAGATGAGCGAGATATCTTTGGAGAATGGAATAAAGTTGAAGTACTCTGCTAGTTACTACCCCCAGGGCAACGGCTTAGCAGAATCAACAAAGAAGAACTTGATAAAAATGATTAAGAGAACCGTGGTTGAAAATCACAAGAATTGGCACAATGCACTGCTGAATGCACTGTGGGCTGATAGGGTAACGCCAAAATATGCTATAGGTAACTCCCCCTTTTTTCTCGTTTATGGCAGAGAAGAAATTCTTCCACCTCACATTATTCTTCCTTCACTTCAATTGTCACAAAAAGTTCAAGAAGAAGATTGTCCCCCTTTAGAAAACCAAATTAACGCTTTGATGAAGTTGGAAAGTGTAAGAGCCCAAGCTAAGCGTAAGTTAGATTAGCATCAACAATTGGTTAAAAGCTGGTTCGATTCTAATTCTGCTTCTAACAGGAATTTTGAAGTAGGCGATCTCATCTTGAAATGGGACAAACCACACGAAGGAAAGGGTGAGCACTCTAAATTTCAAAACTTATGGCTTGGGCCATTTTTAATTGTTGAAAAGTTGGCTCCTAGTTCCTTTCAATTGCAGAATCTTGAAGGGCAACCTGACACCTACCCGGTGAATGGCCAAGCCCTAAAAGGATACTTTGCTTGATAACTACCCTTGTATATTATGTATATATTTTTGCTTTTGTTTTCTTTTTTGTTTGCTTTCTGTTTTTTATTTTGATTTGAATTTATCAGTTTTTGCTTTCTTGGAAATACACATACCTGTACATTGAACTAATTCAGACAAAGACGAATGATATTTTCTTCGCTGAAATAACTTCTGAAAATTTGTACAAACATCAATGATATATTTATGAAATTTATATCTGTGTTGGACAAATCTGTTGTTTGAAAGAAGTCTGCTGATTTCGATCCCAAAGTAAAGTTCGTCATGATCATCTATTATCTTTTTACGCTGTCCCTTTTCCATAAAGGAATGACTCAAAAGATGTCTCCCTGTCTTAGGAAGTGTTTTTTTCAAATAAAACATTTCTGGATCTAAATAAAGGACAGTCCTAAAAGAATTCTGATGAGGTCTGAAAAAATTATGTTAAAATATCAAGGTTTTCAACGTCACCTCGCTCAAATATATATCTATAAAACAAAATAAAATAAATTATGAATAAGAGTTGTGGGAAGTGCTTGTAAACCTGTCGGGATACTGAAAAGGTCTACTGGCAGCGGGTAAATGCAAGCATGGTGCCAAGACAACTTCGTCGGGGTACTGAATAGGCCTGCTGGCAGTGAAGCAATGTCGGGTATATGAAAATCTGCAATTTTTTTTTTATAAGAAACCTCTTTAATGTCCTTTATTCTGATCTAGAACTTCTTGACAGGATACAAATGTCAGAGTGGGTTAAATGGAAACCCTGTCGAGGCTATGGACGCCTGCTGGAAGCAGTGGCCATGCCAACAGTATTGGAGATTTTATCTTTAATATCGTGACTTGCTAATCTTAAGATTGTTATTAGTTTTCATCTTTTGAAACAATGCTGGAAAAGATGGTTAATGATGATGTTTATACGATTTTCTGGTTGTTATTTTTGAATTGAAATTATCTTTTATGTCTTAATCTGAATTGGTACCTTTTGCAAAGATAACTGCTTCTACCAGTGTGTCTCCATTGTTGGCAGCCAACTCACTTTTTCCTATCGTCTATAAGCTGCCTACACCTATGTTTCGCAAACATCAATTTTTTTGTCGCAATTTCCAAATTAACGTCATTTTCATTTCTTGTGACATTTACACACTTGTTTTTGTTTTGCTTTCACGACTGTAAGTGTGAAAACTAAACCTTTCAAAGTCGCATTTCGATCATTATCTGAACTGTGGATATTTCTTTTTGTCATAATGCCTATTGCACTTACTTTTTATTGATCATTACACGACTGGCAATATCCTTTGATCGGTTCTCATACTTCGATTGATTGTATAACTTGGGTTTATTGAAGGCATTTAGCCTTTGGATTTGCACTTCATGTGACTTGCCTAATCATTGATTATAAGAAAATGCATAGGGGTTATGATTTATTTTGTTTATATATATATGATATAATCCTTATGTTATTCTTTTTATAACTTTTGGCTTGTCAACTATATGAATATCATTTTGGCACCTTGATTGAACTTTTGATTATGTGAATTAATGCATTGGCGCATAGTTGATTTTGGGTTTTGATTTATATGTCGGATGTTTAAACATTATGGTATAACACTTGCGCGCATTGGTATACACATTTGATTTTATTGGTTGTACACATGACTTAATGGTTGAACTATTATTATGGAGTGAACAGCTATGAAAATTGGCGGTTGTACTTGGGTAATGAATATTTTGCATGGAAGACTCCACCACCTTCGCATGCTCGCATTAATGCTTATCCCTTTTGCTCGTTCGTTGCTGTTAGCTCGGGTAGCTCTGCTCCTGTATGCGTTGGTGAATTCAAACCCTTCCCTTACCATGTGTTTGGCTCCATGGCACCAGTCGTGCGAGTTGAGCCCAATGGAAATCAATCCCTGTTGATGTTTGACAATGCCCGCCAAGATTTGGAAGACAGTGGATGGCTTACCTTCGTGAAACGTTTTGAGGGTTTTAACCTTTATATAACACGACAGTTTTCCACGACCTTCGATGGCTATTGACCCAAGGTCGGCAATATATAGTTAGAGATCGATGAATAGTTTATCAGCTCAGCCACGGGGTTACCTACCTCGGGACAGCGTTGGTTTAAGAATTGCAAGGTCGAGGAAGTGCCATGGACATTGTTGTTTCAATCGCGCAAAGTCAACTCTTGTGACAGAGGTATGCCCATATCTATGCTCAAACAATGATGGCAGGACTTGTTAATGATACTTAAGTAGTTCATGACTTGTAAAGGTCGATACGGACTTGTGTTCCTTTACTACCTACGTCTACTGATGATTTTTATAGGGTATCCTCTAAACATGTCATTCTACTTTCATTAGAGCCTATATAAAATGTCCAAAAAGTATAAAAGGCACAAGGTTGACAACAACCTGTTCCATCATGGGCTTATTAAGCTCATCGTTGTTTATCATTTGAATTTGCATGGTGACAGTTGGAAGGCCTTCATCACCCGTAATGGCTTTGAAGACACCAACCCTGTATAGGTTGATAAACCTGTGCTGATTGAAACCAAGCCCGAACTGCCTGTACCCTTGCATCTCCTACTGCCTAAACCCTCAACCGACCCTCCTATCGACTTACCCGACACTGTAACTAAGAGTGTAGAGGCCATTAAAAATCCTATGAGCAAAAAGCCCAAGGCAAACCTTACTACAAATTCCAAAGGGAAAAGGAATGCCCGGCTCATTTTGAGAATGGCCAGAAACAAGACGAAACCCTCTGCCGAGTCCAACCCTATAGTTCTGACTGAGGAATCAGATTCGGATATTGAGTGATTTTTGGCCAGCGAGTATCCCTACTCGCAAGGTTTATGTCCTGAACCCTCTTATGATTTTGTATCAAACCTACCCCCCTTCCTAAAGGACGACCCTAACTACCCAGGTATTAAATTGCCTTGTGAAACCCTCGGTCATTTGTCCAAACCCCCGCCTGCTGTGTCTAAACCCACAGAGTCACCATGTGACCAATGTAATTCATGGTTAGAACGATATTATATTGATGTTCCGATACTCCAGTCAAGGATTCAATCATTGGAAGAAAAGATTGCAGTCCTAGCCAGTCAAAAGGCCAAGCTCCAAGCAACAGATAAAAAGCAAAAGACTACTGGCTCCATCCTGTTCAAAAATGTGGAATCATCCACGACTGTTGTAAATTCCAAGCTGGCATAATCAAGCAGCCTCGTCGCTACACACGTATGGTTCTAACATCGTTTTGTTTTGTAAATAATCTAGTTTGATATAATAATTTCTATTTTGCTTTTAAATAGTTTGATCACTTATTCAAATGCCTCTATCATTCGGTGATCATCCTGTACATGGCTTCGTTTTGATAAAAATAGAAGGAATTCCGACATATGATTTGCTCATAGATTTTTATTTGGATTGGAATGGTTATTTGTTTGGATTTCATTTGCTAAGTTTGTCTGAGTAAAATAACGAAAGTAATGGTGTGTCTTCAATACAATTCGTTTTGTATCCACCTCTCACGGGAAGTTCCATACTCTATTTTAGAATACAATTATCCTCGGATTCGATCTCGTATGATTCATATGATGTGTTTGAAAAATAATTTTGGGAGTGTAGTTGTTACGATGTGCTCTGTCATACAATTTTCCAAATCATGAATACCACTCTGTTCGATTTAAATTTGGAGATAACTACTTTGTTTTTATAAAAACAATGGTCTCATTAAACCTGTGCAACTACACCCGAAACATAAAATGATTATGATTTGCAACGAATATGCTAAACTCAGCCGATTAATTCGCTTGTTTGGATTGTGGTTAGTTAGATCATGTTAGGAATTGGATCCTGATTGTAATTGCTATTTGGTTTGATTTTAAATGTGTAAAAACGAATTGGTCAAACCCAATTGTAATTCGTTTGATTGGAACGATTCTGGTAAAGGAAAATCAATCTTGTTTTCTCACTGTGAAATGATAAACGATCGATAATAGACTCTGTTTGATTGATCCTGATATGATGTTGATTGAGTCAGTTATGGTTTGATTTCTCTCACAATCTAAATTGCTTGCTATACAGTTATCGTGATAATCCCGTTCGATTCGGTTATTTCTCCTGTTGATGAGACAAGTATAACGAAGTGTTTGCGATTTGTTTTGTTTTCAATTAAATATCAAAATGATCTCATAATAGATGGATTCGATTTGTTGAGAAATGATTATGATGTTGTTACATACGATTTCATTTACCCCACTTATGACAACAATCGAAACAGAGTATTGCTATCTCTGTATTCAGTTAAATGGTGTGAATCCTGTTTGAGTTCATAATGTAATAATGATTTCAATTTATGATTCATTCTCAAATAATTATTGGATGTCAATTGAATGGAATTTCTTAAAAGATTTTCGTTTAATTTCAATACTGATTCTGCATCTTTATTTAGAGTAGCTACAGAATCAGATGATTTTGTAGCTAGTCTATAGAATTTAATTTTCTATCATTTATTAATAAAAGAGTCTTCTAACTTGTTTATTTTGGATCCTTTTCAGGTGAATTCAAATTGCATGAGATTTGATGGACAGTTTGAGGATATTTGGATGTTTTTAGTTTCATTTTAGTTTCCTAGTTTAGACAACTTTGGGATATCTCCCAAGATTTCATGTAAACAATTTGATAACTTCAACAGGGAGGTTTTACCCTGTGGAAAAACTTATAAATACTTATTATTTTTGTAATAAGAGGATCCTCATTCGTGGGAGAACAAGGATATGGAATTTTAATACAGACTGAGACATAAATTGATGTTCTTCTACAGCTTTAGCTTTCATAATATCAATCTTTTGTTTCATGTTTATGTTTATCAATTTGCATTTGGTTAATGACTACTTTAGTTATCTTAGTCTTTTGCAAATGATATGAATTAATGAATATGATCCATATCTGATTTCTTCCAGTATTTAAAAACATAGGAATTACTTGATTTAGTTTGTGAATGACAGATTTCTCTTCTTCATCAATTGAATTATTAAGTATAAGTTTTTGCATAACAGGTTTACCTAATTGCAGAGATTTATAAATCATATAATTGTTATGATTTTTTATGTCTTGTTTGTCCTGTAAACAAACTCAAAGAGCATTGCAGCTATCGTTTACGAGAA
>JASDQU010882414.1:19687-34361 GCA_032191745.1 Picea mariana | reverse complement strand
GATAGAGAGAGAGTGTAAGAGGGGGGGATAGAGAGGGAGTAGATGTGAGATTCTGAGGCATGTCAAGGAAAGGTTAAGGTCTAAGTATTTACATGCCTTGTGATGTCTAAGTCTTTCCATCTCTAGGTCTTATCATGTATAGGAGTGTGAGGGAGAGAGAGGGAAATAGACATGGGGGGTAGGTGAGAGGGAGATAAAGGGGGGGTAGATGTAGGAGAGAGAGAGGGATGGGGGAATGAATTATAAGAGCGCGTGCACATTATTAGGAACACATGTGCGTTCCTAGAGCGTGTGCGTGATCCTAATAACACACACGCTTTATTTTAAATTCATTTTTTGGGGGAGGGATTCACAACGTGTATGCTGACTTGGTTTGTTCAAATTTAGGTTCGGGATAACAAAGCTAGTGGTTCGGTCTGCAAAATGATAAAAAACCTACATTTTTGTGAATACCCCTCTATATCTTCATCTTTGATGTTATTTTTCTACAGGCTAAAAAAATCAGTTGTTGATGAAACTATATACATAGATAGAGTTGGCTATGCAGGTTTCAAATATATAATTTAAAAAAAAAAATTATTGTTTACTATTTTTAATCTATTTTTGTCTTTAGATATATCAAAATTTTAGAATACATAACTCTCTTGTTTATTCTATAAATTTTTGTCAACTTAACCATTTATTGAATGAGTTATATGCAACACTAGAGGAGACTGATACCTACGATTAAAAATATATATATATTGTTTTAATCATGTTAAGACCCTCTTAGCCTGCACGAACAAAAGACGTTGTAATTTCATTCAAATGTTGACTTTGGTGATTTTAAAAAAATATTAAATTAATATTAAAAATTTCCAAAGTATACACGGCACAATAAAAACGGGTTCTCTACAAGTATACAAGTTTTGGGAACAAAATTTCATCGTTAAGGTACTCAACACCTACACGAACAAAAACACATACCTTATATCTTGTTGGAAAAATAATATAGCATTGTTATACAAAATCAAATTTGACATAGTCATTCACAATTTCTATGAATAAAAGTTATATATTCGGAAAGCCAATTCAATTTCCTACGTTTCATATTCTTACACCATATTCAAATTCATTGTAAAAGTACCTTGAATAATCCCTCCAAATTAACAAATTGTTGTTTTTCCAGGTTTGCATTGCCACTAACGCGTCATGAGAGACCATCATTAGCTTGCACTCACCCCCAAGTATTTGAAAATATTTGGATATTGGGACTACACAAGGTGGAAACTCACGTTGTAGTGCTCCCGTGTGGAGATGAAATAGCATGGATTCTTAAACATGTAGATTTCTAGAGTCAATATATTCTCAATGTCAGAGGAGATCTCATAGAATATTTCTAACCGATTGACCTAGCCAAGTGTTACCACTTATAAAATGGAACCCAAAATATGAATGAATAACTTTTCAATGGGTTCAAGTTCAAAGCAAATGACCTTTTCAATAGCTATTAAAATCCAGAGAAATCCTTCAAGTATAGGCCAACCGGTGGATATCCCACAACTTCACTAAGAACGCCCTACCAATACATGGTGAAAATGCTCAGCAGGATGTACGGGGAGCAATATGTCTTCATATTCTCTCTAACCATAATGCCTTGTATCTACTACTGTATAGATGAAAGGTCAACTTTATCCAGGGCCAAAATCTTATCTACAATTATGACAAAATCAATCACAGAGGTTAAAAATGTCGAGCTCAAAATATTTCCATATTTTCATATGTCATCATACCTTCTAGACATCATGTGTGTCGCACATCAATACATGAACATGGGTTGGGCGTCAAAACCAATAGTTCCAACCATACATATTCACTGCAAGGTTCTCTAGGAGCACAAGTACATGTTATAATATCACGAGATATGTGATCACTTCTTCGCACCCTTGTATGAATTCATTTTCTACACACCATCCCCCTGTATCATAGACAAGACATTGGAAATAATAAGAAAAATCGGGGACTGGTATTTAATGCAAAATAGAACATGTATCAAGATATATGGGGCTACCAAATCTCTACATCTACTCACAAATTTGTTCGAGATAAGTTGGTACTCCAAGAAGTCTCCTATCATATGGTGATCCATGGAGCGGGGTATTGGGTCATATTATTTCAGGAGCACCAAATAGGCCTAAGGATAGGTGGATATGTTGTTATCTTTCTACTTTGGGGAAGAAAGGTTTAAAAGACACAATCCTGAAAAAGTGGTGAAATATTATGGTGCTCAAATCAAACAAACATTGGAGTACACCTCAAATACTTTGGCTACTTGGGAGGATGAGGAAGTTCGTCATAGGGCTAGAACGAATGATGAATTAATTTCCAAGCAACGGGGAAAACCCATAGGAAGAATGGAAAATGAACAAAGGGCTTGTGAAGAGGCTCAGAAGAAAGAAGAAGAAGAGAAAGCAACAACACAAATGACTTATTTATGTTCTGAATCAGCATAAGCAGAAGAAACAACCACTGATAAAAAAAGGAAGAAGAAAGAGAAGGATTAGAAGAAAAAAGAGGAAGCTACTGGAAAGAAAATAAAATTGGAAGAAGATAGAGAAAAAGTAGCAGTTGAAGAATCAACGACAATAGAAGAAGTGGAAGAAAGAGCAGTTGTCGAAAAAAGGGAAGTAGATGAAGTTGTGGCAAAGGAAGACGCCAAAAAAGAACAAAGGAAACATATGAAGAGGCCCAAAACAATGATGTCTCTCCTATGGACACATATCTTCCCAGATCCTCAGTAGAAACATCCAAAAATTAATCTCAGTTCAGTGGTATGGAGTTGGGTTCCTACACTCCATATAACAAAGTTAAGTAGCGAACTTAAAAAAAATTATATACGACAAATCCACTGGGAGGATTGTGCTACAGTAAGAAATACACATGATATTCACAAAAGTTGATCCTTTAAATTTTTTCACATAGAACATTGTGAAAAAAGACCCTAGAAACGATCCTCTCTCTATAACATCTGTAGGTACAACCTTCACTTCAACAACGGAGCAGAATATTAAGAATCAGCTCCAACACAATCAAGAGAAGGTTGTTATATTAAGGGAGTTGGAATAAGAACTCGGGCATGCTAAAAGGGATGAAGGTAATTTGGAGTTTAAAGCAAGTGTAGACTAAATCAAGACAAAGTTGGAGGAAGCCATCACAGACATGTACTCCCACTTGCACTTCTTTCAAAATCTATCAGTCATCGTGATGGAACAACATAGCCGAGTGTAGGCCAAGAACACTCAGCTAAAAACCATCCGTGAAGGTTTAGGTGAAATTGATAGATGGATCGCTGGAAATCGAAACGCTCTGGCCAAGATTCGTCATCCCGTAGAGATAGAAAGGAAAATCGATTATGCTTCGCTTTAGCAATGTCAACAAGTTGGGAAGAAAGTAGAGAAGGAGATGACAAGTTCACTAGCAATCTGCACTCAGCTCCATAGAGAAGTACAAGTCTTGATACATAAGTGTCATCTCCCTCCCATTAAAGAACTTGGAAAGACCCTCACGATGGAACAAATCCTTGAAAATACTTAGGAAAATACTAATCATAGGTGATGGATAACTGAATCATCCATGAAGGTGATAATGGATCTATTGGAACAACACTTGATATAGCCCACCAAAGTGCACGCCTTGATCCAACATTTCATGAAAAACTTGACAAAGGACATGAAGACCATCACCAATAACGTGATCGTGCATGAATATTCCCTCAAGGAACTCTCATATCGTAGAGACATATCACTCTAAAACCAACTTGAGGTTTGAACAACTTACATCAGGAGAAAAGGCCCATGAATAAGAAAAAATAGAAAATCCAAATTTTTCTATTAACTTCATCCCATTTTTTCCTTTTCTAACCACCTTCATATTCATGCTCATTGTTACACGTGTCAATAGTTGGTGAGGGGAATATGAAAGGTTTTGTAACTATTTCTTAGGGGATACAAGAAGAATTTCATAACGATTTTGTAGTATTTTTCGTAAATAAAGGAAGAAGCCCATTTTATAGGGGCTCTTCAAGCATTGTATACCCAAAGGAACTATTTCTAAAGAAAATACCATGTGAACAAAATTGAGAAGCCCTTAGGGCCATTTTTGACAGAGAGAATATTTTTTGTAAATGGTTGCTTACTTGTTGTGAACTACTACGAACAATTTATTTACTGTTTACATGTATTGTAATATTATATCGCTTCCCAAAGACTTCTCTTAAGAAAACCGATATTTTCCTCACATATTTCCCATTCTTTCTTATGTTTTGTCCTAGGAATATGAATTGCTCATGTATGTGGTAATATGATTTAGATTAATCTAGTTATATATTTGCATACATGCATTATCTAACTTTGTTTCTTCATAACAACTATCTGACTGAAGTTGTTAGCAGAGATTAGTTTCATTTTCAATAATTCATTTGATTACTATAGATTTCTCCTAGCTAGGATAGATAAGTTAGATTTATTTATGCACTTAGTTAGATTGCATCTGCATTTTCATTTATTCATTCACATATATTTCAACCAACCCTCAACCCGATAATGGCAGTCATGCCAAAATCTGGATGGGTCTCCTAAACCAAATGGTGCATAGTCTAATTGGGACCATGTACCGAGGAGTACCCCTTATTGTTGAAGGGAGAATTTTTCTTCCTCAACAGATTTAGTACTAGAAGGAGGGCCATTGCATGGCTAGTATGAATTTTTGACAACTAATCGGTCAACCATCCGACGATATTCCCATTGATCAAAGGATTCCTCATACCCATTGTGAACACGAACTTATTTACAAGGATACAGACCTTAATTTTATAAGTTCTTCTGGAAGTCTAAAAACCCATACAAAATCCTAGTACCCCATCCCCAATGAAGAGTTTTTTGAAACCCAATGCATTACATGCCAGTATGCCAAGCTAACTGGATTCTTACCAACAAATTCAACTTTACCTAGGATGAAAGCCTCTCTTGTAAGACGACATGAGCACCAAACCCATGTTCTTTTTGACTTCATAGAAGACTTTATTGTAATTTCATTGGAGGATATTCTTGCACCCTTGGACCAAATGCCTCCTACACCTCTCTCTTATATCTCTCGTGAATCTTAAACCGAGCCTAAAGGAGCATATGAGAGTGATGATGAAAACATGGCTAGAAACCACAACGTAGTTCAACCATGGATGTCTGAAGGAGCTTTGAATATAATCGGAGCTATGCATGATTTTCCTAAATGTCTAGAATGACTTCTTTTGAAATTTGACTGGGATAAATATTTCTCTCCAGAAGATCATGCTAAATATTTCTTTCTAGCCACCCACCTCCTAGATGTCCATCATGAAGATGTGGTGTGTAGACTTTTCCCATATACCTTTGAAAATAAGGATTCTAATTGGTATTACAATCTACCGACTGGATCCATAACATCATGGGACAATTTTGAAAAATTATTTGTCGTAAAGTTTGGAGAACAAAAAACTCTTGTAATGTTGATGAAAGAATTGTCAAATCTTAAGATGGAGAAGAAAAAAAATTAAAATAGTTTAGCAAACATTTAATGATTATTTTGAATAAATTTCCTATTGAGGTCACTCTCATGGACTCTCTAATAGTCGAATAGTATACCTCAACCTTACACCCATCTATAGGGATGTTTGTGAAGAGAGATGGTAAGACAACATTAACACATAATTTACATGAATCTCAAGATGTAGAGATACAAATGTTGTCTGTAAATGGCCATCCCCTAGTTGAGGAAACTAAACCAAACAACAAGAAACCTTTACTCTTGACCAAGCCTCTCGAAAAAGAGCCTAACGATCTTGATAGTGTGGTTAAAGTGATCCATAAGATTTCCAATGATGCAGTGCATCTCAAGATGAATGTTGGTGAAGGGCCATCAAATCCAAAAACTTTCTCATCCATTCTTTAAAAGAAATGATAATCCGTTGAATCCCCCAAATGTTCCACTTCTCACATTAAATATGGATGAATTCAACATGGATAATTTTTGTTCATACCACCAGCAAAACCATTCTGAAAAAATGTGTCCCCAACCCCATGACCTTGGTCATTAACCAGTTTTTGGATCAATAAGAACTTAATGATGATCATACTATGGAAAAAAAAATGGAGTAACCGAGAAGACCCCTCAAGAGTGTACAATGTTTTTGCGGGATTGGTGTATCGATTCTGACGATGAGAAGATTAAAGAAGTGTTTGTAGAGGACACAAATATTGTAAAATTCACCCCTCGAGACTACAAACTATGTAGCAAATATGTTGTTCCCAACACTTTTATCTCCCCAAAATCCATCCCTACTCTAGGAAGGATAACACCTCATGTTCCTTCCCCAAAGATTAACATTCTTGCACATTCTAAAAAAAACAAATCAAGCACTTCAATCCCATATGCAGCTAGTAATAAACCAAACACCCATTCATTAACAAACAACAAAAAACACAACACTTCTTAGACAAATAAATCAAAAATCAAACCTATAGGTCATGATTTGGAATATAACATTATTGACAAATTAAAGAAAACCAAATCCAATATCCCTTTGTTTGATATTTCTGCACTTCCTCAACAACAAAAACCGATCCTTGATACATTCAACTCAAACAATTCTCAGAAGATTAATATTGTTTCTTCAACAGAGAGCATTCGTAAGTCAGCTACAACAAAGACAGAAGGTAAAGTGCAAAATCAATCCTTTGTAAATGTAGCCAGTATTGGTGCACATTCAAAGTCCCAAGTCTCACCTTTTTTACTTACTTTTAAAATTTTTAATTTCAATATACACAACTACTTAGTAGACTCTGGTGCTTCTTCTAATATCATTCCATACATGGTTTTTCAAAAAATAAATGTTGTCACAGAATTGAGTACCACCAGGATTATACAATTAGATAGATCAGATGTTAAAGTAAAAGGTGAACTTAAAGACATTATTATTAGGTTAGAATATGATGTTAGAATATATCAGGTCATTGATATTGTTATTGTTGATATTCCGGAAAGTTATGGTTTATTGCTCAGCAAGGATTGGTCTACAAAGCTACAAGGTTATTTCTCCACAGATTAGTCCCACTTGTGGCTTTTGTAAAAAGGTAACAAAAATCATATCTGGGTAAACAATGAGGCTCACATGAAGCATACAGTGAGAGAGCTTGAAGGTAAGAATCAACGTATCAAATTTTCTCATACTTTTTGGAAAACTATTTATTAGAAATTGACCATGGTTGCTATGAAGCACAACCATATCCAAGTCAAACAGACACACAATTTGAACTCCCTCACTACTTGATGACAATGATTGTACTATAAATTTATTTGTTTTTCTTTTGTGTGACTAACCCAACTGTAATACTAACATATGGACCCTATTTTTCGATGGCTCCAGATATCAAGATGGAGCCAGGGTAGGACACATTCTTATCAATCAAGAAAAATGTAAAAATCTCTTATTCTACCACTTGACTTCGAATGCACCAACAATACCATTGAATATGAAGCCTTGGTCCAAGGTTGAAGAAATCCATTGACCTTAAGGAAAAACTCCTTCAAGCATTTGGTGATTCGGAGACAGTTGTCTGACATGTAAGAAACATTATTCACTTTTTATATCCCCACTTGAAAGGTTATCAAAAAGAGGTATGGAACCTGTTCTATTCCTTTGAAGCTTTTAATAATGAGTCTATATCTCATTTCCAAAACTTTGCTACAGATATTTTCATAAATGTAACTTCTAGATTCACACCTCTTAATGATGATTTTTCTATAGAAATGATTTTCAAGCCTTCTATACCGAACAATGTCACCAACCAAAGAGTAATCAATAATGATATTTAGATCATAGGTTTTAGCACCAATGCTGACATATTCCAAGACATGGTAATAGATGATGAAGTGCATGAACAAGATCTTCAGGAACACCATGATGATGTCAGTAATATCGAAGCAAATTGTATCCTAAAGAATGCGGTGTCCCTCGAAAAGTTGTTTGATCTACAAAACAAATTTGAGAAGCCTATGAATATGAAAGCAAAGAGTTCTAATATGATGCACATTTTGGTGAATCTAGGGACCCTTGAACAACTAAAATACATCAATCTTGTCACATGCCATTCAAACATTGAAAAACATACATTCACATAATTGTTCAAGAGATATTGTGATGTATTTTCATGGACATATGAGGATTTGAAGATGTATGACACCCATATTATTCGGCATGTAATTCCTATCAAAGAAGGTGGCAAACCATTTCAATAGAAGTTAAGGAAAATACATCCAACCCTTGAACCACTTATTTAGAAAGGACTGAAGAAATGATTAGATGCCCAAATTATTTTCAAAGTTCGTCACTCAACATGGGTGTCTAATATGGTACCTATCATGAAGAAATTAGGGGAAATCAAAATCTACAGAGATTTATGAAATCTAAATTGAGCCTTTAATAAGGACAAGTATACAATTCCCTCTATGGAGAAAATCCTACAACTAATTTTTGTTTAAAAAATATTCTCTTTGATAGACGATTTTTTTTGTTACAATTGGGTTCTTGTAGAAAAACCATGACGGTTAAAGATCACTTTTAGGACAAAGTGGGGAAAAATTTGCATACTGCATAATTCCCTTTAGTCTAATAAATGTTGTTGTTACCTTTCAATGGTAATTGGACATAGCATTTAAAGGTATTATTGGTCACAATGTGGTGATCTATTTGGACGATGTCACTATTTATTCAAAACAAAGACTTGATCACCCAAAGCATCTGAAGAAGATTTTTGAAAGGAGCAGAAATATGGTATTTCTCTAAATCCCAAGAAGAGAATCTTTGTTGTTTCAGAAATAAAACTACTTGGACATATTATTTCTCATAATGGGATTTATGTTGACCTAGAAAGAACCAAAGCTATTATGCATATCCCACCTCCACACAACAAAAAATCTATGTAGTCCTTTTTGGGTAAAATCAATTTTGTGAGAAGAATTGCTCCAAATTTTTCTGAAATTGTTAAACCTCTTCAACAGATGATAAAGAAGTATGTTCAATTCAAGTGGACATCTGTTGAAAATAAATCCTTTGAGAATATTAAGGAAACAATAGTATCTTTACCTTCTCTACAAATTCCATATTTTACTAAATATTTCTTGCTGTACACTTTTGCTTTTGGCCATTCTCTTGCAGCAATGCTCACCCAGAAACACAAACAAGGGAATGAGTGCCCCATAGCATTTATGAGTACTGGATTGCAAGGTGATGAGATAAATTACCCACCAATGGAAAAGAAATATTTTGTTGTCCACAGAACTATTAATTAGTTCAGAAATGATATTATGAAAAACCATACCAGGGTAATTGTCCCTCATCCCAAGGTCATATCTTTTTTTGTGCAAAGGTAATTGGGTGAGAGAAGAGGAAATTGGATGAAAAATTTAAAAGAGTGTGACCTTGATTTTAAACTAGTCATCATCATAAAGGGTCAAGGCATGTGTAAGCTCTGTACTGGAGTCACAGATTCTAAGGATCAATAAGAAGATGGATGTCAAGAGGAGCCAACCGTTTATGCACAACAAGTTCCTTATGTTCCATCCATTAAAAATACATGGTACAATAATCTTAAATATTATCTTCAGCATGGCACGGCTCTTGAATATCTTAATTCCAAACAGAAGAGAGAGCCAAGGATGAAGTATGCACAGTATCAACTAGTTCATGATATCTTGTTCACGAAGAATTATGACAAAGTCTTACTCCGGTGTCTTGAAAAACAAGATGGAGAAAAATTTCTCAAGGATATGCATGATGGGTCGGATGGAGGTCATTTCTCAGGAGACACTACAATCCATCAGATACTAAGAGTTAGGTATTATTATCCAATGTTATTCGAATCTGCTCCTTCCCACTCTCATATTTGTGATGCTTGTTAGAAGTCTATCGAAAGAGAAATCTAGGAATTTGTTCTACGTCATCTCATCGGTGTTGAAGAATCATTCGAACAATGGGGATTGGACATAATCAGTGATAACAATCCTCACTCATACAAACATCATAGGTATATCCTAACTGCCACTGATTATGTCACCCACTGGACAGAAGGAGTACCTTTAACTAAGGTAAATGATGAAATGGTAATTAATTTTCTAGAGAAACACATCATAACTAGGTTTCGAGTACCTAACCCTCTTTTATTTGATAATGCCACGTATTCTTCATCGCTGAAATTGATTGAATTTTCTTTAAGAAAGGGGATAATTTTAAAATATGCAGCCAAACATTACCCTCAAGGCAATGACCTTTTTGAATCCACAAACAAAACCTAATTTGCATCCTCAAATGAACTATATTTGATCAGTAAAGAAACTAGCATAACACTTTACCCAATTCCCTTTGGGTTGACCGTGTCACTCCCAGAGTATCCATAGGCACCTCCCCTTACTTTCTTGTTTACTAGAAATAATTTATCCTTCCTTCGAACATCTATCTCCCTTCCCTACAACTTACAAAACAATCACATGGAAGAGAGTGCCCTAACATCCAAAGATGCATCAACACCTTGTTAAGTTTAGAAGATAATTGCACCAAATCTAGAACCATGTTCGAAGCTCACCAACGGACTATTAAATGTTGGTTTGATAAAACGTTTGTTGGTGATAAGAAATTTCAAGTCAGTGATCTAGTCCTCAAGTGGGACAAGCCACATGAATACAAAGGAAAACATTCAAAGTTTCAACAATTGTGGTTGGGTCCTTTCGTGATCAAAGAAAATATTGTCCTAGGAACTTACCACTTGCAAAATCTCAAAGGGATGAAAAATTCCTCCCTGTCAATGGAAAAATCCTAAAGCATAACATCAACGAGCCCTTGAGGAAACTTCCCATTGTACATAAATAAGGAGTTTGATCTTCATTTTGATTTTATGCTTAGTTTTACTTTTACCTCTTTCCAATTTCTTGCTTGTTTTATGCTTTGTAGTTTGTTTAATTTTGATTCTAGTTAGTTTTCCTTCCTCCCTTTCAATCGTTTTTCCTCGAAACTTCCCCGAGAGTTTGGTACCCTAGATCTAAATAACTCATATAGTGGGACACATTGGTATCAAAGGCTTGTAAATCTGTTTATTTTCTTCTAGACATAACTTTATATCTATCTGGGTAACATTACCATGCATTAATTCAAGTTAGACCCGGTAGAAGAACATAGTTCACCAGCGGATGATTAGTGTACTTTATAAAATGCAGAAAGAGTGAGCCAATGGCCATGATCGAAAGTAGATTTGTGTGCTTGGATTTGTATAAAACTAAATGGAAACTACTTTAGGAAGGAATTTGTAGAACTCAGGGTATGTTTCTCAAGGAGTTAGCTCATCTATAATCAAGTTGACAGATCTCACTTTCACGGGTCTCATCCTACATGCCTTTAAAGGGAAACTGGAATCCCCCATCCACCTTTGTCTCTAAGTCTAAGAGAATCATATTATAAAGGTAAAGTCTTGGGGAAAGGCATTCCAACTCATATGGGACATGCAAGTATCTTCGTCTGGGTTATGGATGCTGGTTGGAAATGGAGAAAGGATTGTGACACCGAGGTGACTCTGTCGAGGCTATGGATGCTCACTGGTAGCAGAGAAACACTAGAGAAATTCACAACCAACTTGCACTCTCAACATTCATTATGTACCATTTTCTTGATGTACTTCTCCTTCCTTCCCGAAGCAATACGGTTCTAAAGGTATATTATGATAACCAATCTGCTTCTAACATGGTCATCACCTCTCCCTTGCATCATATAAACTTGTCTCGTCAAAATTTTTCACTTTGAAAATTGTGGTACCTACTCTTTCTCCCTTGGGTCATGCATGGAAATTGTTCTATCCTCACAAAATATTTATGTTTAGATACCTTTCTACATAGATTTTGGCTTCACCTAGTGTGTCACCATTTATTGTGCTAGGAAGCAACACCTTTCCCTTTTCTTTTATTTTTTCTAGTAAAATATTATCTCCAAGAAAATAGGACCCCTCCTTCCACCTATGATATTTTATTAACTTGAATATTCACATCAACTCTTGATTTTGTATTCCTCTCATTCCTCTCATTACGTTGCTAAATACTCAGGCTCAGTTTCATTCAAATTTTTGTTTTTACACTTAGACATTTTTTTTTTTATTTTTTTCCTTTTGGTGACCATAGGAGTTCTTTATAAATCCTTTAGTATGTACCAGAGGAATTCCCTTAAATCCTTTCGTTACTTGCAAGGGAAAATTGGTGAATATAATACTAACCCATTCTTTGATTCAAATGGGGAACATGTGTTTGATGATCCTAAATTGTTTGACACCTATGTTGAGAAAATGCCCATTGGGATGAAAAGGAAATCTATATTTTATGAGCTTTCATATTGGGAGAATAATAAGATTGGCCATGTACTAGATCCCATGCATATATTAACAAATGTTTCATCTTCTTTATGGAGGCACGTATCATGGAATAAAAGCAACACAATGGTTGTCAAGAGAGATCTTATTGCTTCCAATACTAAAAAGGGACATTGGCCAAGAAACGAAAGTTGGTGGCATACAATAGTAGAGATTTATTTTAAATTATATTTTATTTAACAAAAAATGAATATATTAAAAAATATTCAAACCTCAAATTTTTTATTGTTTGAGAAAATAAAAATTTAAATAAATATATACTTACTTTGATGGAACTTCTAAGGACAATTCCAACAAAATAACTCGGTGCAACATCTATAATACTTGTGGTGTACTTGGCATTACCAACTTTGATGGAAATCCCCACCTTAACTAGTGCAAATATCATGGCCTTCACCTATTCCATTCCATCCTTTAGTTTTATAATCATATAAAATTATATTAATAATTATTTTCATTCTCCTTGAAATAAGTGTCAATATAGGAAGGACATGGAAATTCTAAAAGACTCTTTTTCTAGAGCCTAGTCAGAATTAAAGAAAATTTTAATGATTCATACTTATCTAAAAGTATAGAATCCTTTGTCAATTTTACTAATTCTTAAAATACTAATTATAAAATGTTGGGTGATATTATTTTTTAATAAAAGATTCATATAGTTTGTATTAGAGTAAAACATTGTGAAACAGTTTCATTGAAAGTGCATAGATCAAAATGTATCATTATTCTCTATATTTATTATTTTAAATTTAATTGAATAAATTTCATACATTATAATAGTTGGATAATATAAATTAATAAAATCTTTGGAAAAATTAAATATTAATAAAATATAATCATTGTTATTTTAGTAAACAATTATATTATAACTTTGTCTTGTAATATTTGAATAATAAAAACTAAAAAAATAACATTGTCATTACATCATCAACATTATTATTAGTGAATGATTATGTTATAATGTTATTATTATAATATATGGAAAAAAAAAACATAAATATTAAAATCACAAACATTTCACTCATCATATTTAAGTACTTTTGTTTCTAAACATGTTTAATCAACATATTGTATCGTGTTGGACAACAAACAATTCACCTTGAAAAACAATTAAACATTATATGGCATTAATGGTTATAACTTTTTGCAATCACAATCCAAATTAACCGCTTTCATAAAAGTGAAGTTAAACATTATATGGAAACTATAAATTTAAATGAGTGATACATATCAAATTTCACTTAAAAACAGAGAAATAATTAACAATGTTTGTCATTAGCATACTCATATTATTATATTTTATAAATCAAACAAAAACAACAACCACAACATTATATGAAAAAACATAATATATGTGAGCGATATACATATGAATATACATGTCAAACATAAATATAAAAAAAATTTGCAATAAACATGTCATATATATATATATATATAGTCAAATATAAAACAATCAGTATAAATGTCAATCAATACCACTACTAGCTAGGTCCACCACCAGAGCCAGGTGCATTGGTGTCTCAGCTACTAGGGGTAGAGCCTCTATCAAGAACATCCATCTCAAAAACAAATGCTAACATAAGTGCACTATCCACTGTCTCTATATCAATATCATGAATATGCGCATCAACAGTACCCAATGTGATCATAGTGTCCAAAGCATTAGAAGCTTGTGACACATATTGAGGAAGAGGGGGATCGGTGGTTGATGACACATGTGGACTAGGAGAAAGACAATGATGGGTGGATGGTGACACAAGCGAAGGAAGAGGGGGAGGAGGAGGATCAGACGTGGACACATGTTCATACACATGTGGAGGGGAAATAGGAGGAGGAGGAGGAGGATCAGATGTGGATAGACGATCAATAGATGCTACAACCCACTCATGTGGAGGAGAATTAGGAGGAGGAGGAGGAGGATCATGTGGTCGAGTAGAGGATGTAGATAAATATGTTGATGAGCTAGATGTATTGTGATCACAAGCACCTACCCTTAACATATCTATGAGGTTGACCACATCAACATCGTCATGTCATGAGGAAAACAATTCCATGTAGTAGAGAGCACCTCTACCTGTAATATGTCTCTAGGGGGTCTGTTGAGTCTCAAAATGGTCCTTATTTTCACTCCATTAATTCACTAAAACCTTCACAATTACTTCCATTTCACCTTCATATCACCTCCACATCATTAC
>JASDQU010882414.1:0-10362 GCA_032191745.1 Picea mariana | reverse complement strand
AAATGTCAATCAATACCACTACTAGCTAGGTCCACCACCAGAGCCAGGTGCATTGGTGTCTCAGCTACTAGGGGTAGAGCCTCTATCAAGAACATCCATCTCAAAAACAAATGCTGACATAAGTGCACTATCAAGTGTCTCTATATCAATATCATGAATATGCGCATCAACAGTACCCAATGTGATCATAGTGTCCAAAGTATTAGAAGCTTGTGACACATATTGAGGAAGAGGGGGATCGGTGGTTGATGACACATGGGACTAGGAAAAAGACAATGATGGGTGGATGGTGACACAAGCGAAGGAAGAGGGGGAGGAGGAGGATCAGACGTGGACACATGTTCATACACATGTGGAGGGGAAATAGGAGGAGGAGGAGGAGGAGGAGGATCAGATGTGTATAGTCGATCAATAGATGCTACAACCCACTCATGTGGAGGAGAATTAGGAGGAGGAGGAGGATCATGTGGTTGATTAGATGATGTAGATAAATATGTTGATGAGCTAGATGTAGTGTGATCACAAGCACCGACCCTTAACATATCTATGAGGTTGACCACATCAACATCGTCATGTCATGAGGAAAACAATTCCATGTAGTAGAGAGCACCTCTACCTGTAATATGTCTCTAGGGGGTCCACCATAGCTCATCCACCACCTCATAGTCATGACACAACATAGCTCATCCACCACCTCTAGTCGGACTCTCGAATCCAGCATGTGTGGCATGCGGGGTATCTGTACTAATGGAGGTTTCTCCTCTTCCTCCTCCATCAATTCATCTTCATGTTGGGGAGGCACATCCCCAACATATGTGCCAATATCTACAAAATAATAGATAATTATATGATAATTGAAACAAAATGTTACAATAAATTACATGTGCATTAAATAAGGCATAAAAATATGCAAAAAAATTGATCAAAACATAACGATAATATTACGCCTCTCATATACTAGCTCCTCTATTGTAAATTGGATGTTTGGACATCCTATTCAATATATCTCCGCATATAGGTACTCTAAAATATTGAGGAAATTATCGTCCTCGGTAGACAATAAATCAATAATTGGCCTTCTCACTAGAGTAATGAGATACTCAGACTGGCCCCTCTTGGGCATCAAATTCCCCCACATGCGTATACATGCATCAAAAATAGTCCTAGCAGGAAAGAAGGGTACCGCTAGCCGAGTGGTATGAACCCTCTCAAAAAATAGTGTATACAACTCAAACTTGAATGAGAAGAATCTCATCCTAGAAAAAACATAGTGACAATGATCTAATTGTTGAAGATTGAGTAGCTTCAAAAGATATCCTTATTGTATTTGACCAAGACAAAACCATAAATAATATTATTATATTATATTTGTTAATATGACCCTATTGTTCCTTTGTAAAATTCGGCCCTATTGTGCCTTGACAAGTAAAATGAAAAATAAAATAGTAAAGTGGCAGGTCGGTCCAAAACTTATTTTAGGTTGGTTAGGATACTATTTATAAAGGAGGCCAGTGCATCATTTGTTCATATACACTAGCTCTGCAACTGAGAAGAGGAAGTGCACAAGTCTCATAGGGAGATATTACTGCAACTAGGAGGTCACGTTGTGGAATTTCTTGGTTTATTTCTTGGGTATCTCTTGGTTAAGTGGTGTGTTACTCTTCCCTAGTCAAGGGTTAGAGGAGGATATTATGCTTTGTTAGTTCTCTCTTGGAGAGACACATTGTTCTTGGTTGGTGAATATATATTGAGGAAGTTTGTTGGGTTTTTCCCCTTAGGGGGTTTCTGTAGGGTAAATCTTGTGTATGTTGTGAATGTTATTCTTTTAGTGATCCTTTATATGCATTCATTGTGCTAATTGTTTATAAGTAAAAGAACACTAATCTAATTAACTGATTAAGACGTAAAAATAAACATGGTATCAGAGAGGGCCTAAAAGAATGAATTTCCATAGCACTAAAGAACTCATTGAAGAATCTAAGGGCATAAGAAGACTCTCCTAACCCTAGCACACCTTTTCCCTAGACCAATTTTCAATTTTGGACAAATTTCAGAAATTAGGGTTTCTGCATAAACCTTAAAAGGTGGCATCATCCACCTTGTTGGAGGACATTGGGAAAAGTAATAACATCTAGGAGCTCACCTTAGGAGGGCACACCTAGTCCCTAGATTAGAATTCTAAAATTTGAAGTATGAGAAATTAGGGTTTCCTCATAAAACCCTAAGTCTGCAGTACTAGTTGCAGTTGCGGTACTAGTTGCAGTTGTAGTTGTAGTACCAGTTGTAGTTGCAGTACCAGTTGTAGTTGCAGTATCAATTGCAGTTGCAGTGCCAGTTCCTTCATGCCATTTGTTGTGTCATTTGCAGCACAAGTTGCAGTACCAAGACCAGTTGGAGTGAAAGTCAGTGTGAAGTGTTGGGACTAATTTTTTTTGTCCTAGTGCACCTTATGCTAGCAAATATCCAACTACCTTTAAATTACAAGTTGAAGCACCTTTGAAGTTTTAAAGGTTCGTTATTGCTTGTCGTTGATTCTGGATGGTGCCACTACCTGTCGATACTATCAGAGGTATGTACTTACATATATTTAAGCTGTATCATTATCTTAAGGGTATTTGCAGGAGAAGGGATCCTTCATCCAAACAATAATCATAGATCCAGAAGGATATCAGATCCAACATATTCAAAGGAACAATGCACCCTAGTTTGATTGTTTTGATATGCCTCTATTTGTTATGGTTATTGTGATCTTATGAAAATCTAGCTTGTATTTTGATCTGTTGAAGTTATGACTATCATACTAATCATTGGTCAAAACTAAAGTCGAAGTATTAGATTGATTAAGGTTGAGATTATAGAGTTTATTCTCTAACTCGGATTTATGTCAATAAAATATATTATCTTAGTACAGAGGAGAGGTTGAAGATAATACATGTAATCTTGAATAAAGGAGACTCGGAAGAAAAGCAACACACTCATTCTTGAGGACGAGACTCCAGGTTCCAGGTTTGATTGATTAAGTTTATAAGATTCAAATTTGCACATATCAAGTTTGATAACTGACACATTAAAAGTAAACACTATAGTTGTGATAGCAATCTTTGAAAAGTTTTATTATTGAATACTTGGTAGCATGTGAGAACTATTGAGATAAATGCTTATTGTAATCATTTACTAAATATAACTAACATCTCCTCTAGGAGAAACCTCTTTTTTTGTTTACAGGTTGCCATGGAGGAATGAGTGATCACAACACTAGAAGAGCATTTCTCTCATTTCTTATTATTGTACTTCTTAATTTTGACCCTTGTTTTAGGAAGGTCACAAGTGATAGCTCTTAAGGAGCTACTATGACAATTGTTCTTGCTATTTTTTTTATTATTATTATAAAGAGTATTATTCTTGTCTATTGTTTCTCCCTTGTTGTTCAGGTTCTGGGCAGGTCACAGGTGATAACGTTGAGGGATCTATAGTGACAGTTGCAGGAGGAAACATATTAGATGAGACATGGAGCAAGTTATCCAAGTTGTATACATGATTGTATACATCCATGTACCGAAGAAGAAGAAGAATATACTTTTGCTAGATATATAAAATATCATATGGAGACAGATCATGAGGAGCAGAAGGCTCCAAATATGACAAAAAAAATACCTCTAGTGCAGTTGATCACTCTTCGAATCATCAGTAAGAGATAGGAGATCTAGAAGGGCCTACCCAGAATCATTGTGGTAACCGGGAAGAGACTAGTATGGTCTCGTGACACTTTGCAGGATGCAAATCCATATATCATTGATGAGCCATATCATGAGGAGAAGATGGATACACCAGTGGTGAGGCAGGTGGCCCCACCAAGTACCAGCTCAGAAGGAGCTAGAGTTTATAGGGAGTCATCCCTCATGATCCAGTAAGGAGGAGAAGCCTCCCTAGGAACATTCATAGATATGTACAAAGTATGATTTGTGTCCAGAGGATTCTCCCAGCAAGAGGGAGAAGACTATGACGAGACACTTGATCCAGTAATCAAAAGTATATATAGAAAAAACATGATTCATTAAAATAATCTAACACCATATGATATTCAAAGCAAGCATGTATGACAATCCATGTACTTGAGATTGAGTTATCTCCAGTTCCATTTAGTGTAGTACATGAGTCGGGCCATGGAGACATGACTACAATAGAAGATTGAGTTACCTCCAAAGAAAGAGGATAAAATACCCTTAGTGTCAATTATTGAGCCACTCTCAGTTTCAGATGAAGTTGTTGTAGTGATAGAATAGAGGAGCTACTCTCAGAGTTCAACAACTACAGTAAGAATGGAGCAGTCATTCTTAGCTTCATAAAGAGTAGCTACAGGTGCAGAGTCCTAGTTCTGGAAGGAATAGTTGCAAAGAGAGTAGAGGACATACTCTCAAGAAGTGATATAGATAGTGCTTTGCAGAAAGCACATAGAGCTAGCACATGATTGTACAGATTGAGTTGTAGTTGAGCATGTGTATCAGTTTGGTACAATGTGATGTGATAATTTGGTTCGTTGATATATTTGAAGAACACAAGGATAGATATATGTTTTGTAGTGAACACATTGATTCAGTACATGATTGAGCCTAGACATGTTCACCTAATTATAACAAAACATGTGATGGAGTACCTAAAGGGTACAATCAATTATGGACTCATATATATCTCGTATCGTGAGATAATATTGCAGGACTACATAGATTCTGATTGGGTAGGCAGTGTCACAGACCAGAAAAGTACATTTGGATGTTGCTTTAGTATGGGATCAGTTGTGATCTCGTGACTCTGTGTGAAGAAGACCTGTATGGCAGTCAGAGGAAGAGTATGTGGCAAAATGGTCCATTTGTGGTGAAGAAGTATGGCTATAGAAGTTGATTGCAAAATTATGAGATCTCGAGTTGGAGGAAACCTATATCTATTATGACAACCAAAGTTTCATAAAGTTGTTAGTGAACTGAGTGTGCCATGAAAAGTCCAAGCATATAGATATCAACTACCATCATATCTAAGAGATGATACAGAAGGGAGCAGTAAATCTCCAGTTTGTTCCTACTGATGAGCAGGTAGAAGACGTGTCAACTAAGCCTCTACTGAGAGTGAAGTTTGAATACTTCATAGACAAGCTTGGTGTGGTCTAGAAGGGTTTTCCCTCATGACAGGGAGTGATGTGCTCCCCGGTAGCGGGATTGATGTGTTCCCCAGTAGCAGAAGTGATGTGTTCCCAAGTAGCGGGAAGTAATGTGTTCTGATGTGTTCCATTGTAGAGGGAAGTGATGAGATCCCTAGTAGAGGGAGATACCCTAGTGTAGGTTGGTACTCCAATGCAAGCTGGTAAGATACCCCGGTGCAGATTGGTACTCTAACAAAGGATGGTATGCTACCCCAGTGCAAGTTGGTACTTCAACTCAGGTTGGTACGCTACCCTAGCAAAGGTTGGTACTCCAACATAGTCTGATACATTACCCCAACACAGGTTGGTACTCCAATGCATGATGGTACGCTACCCCGATGCAGGTTGGTACTTCAACGCAGACTAGTATGCTACCCCAACGCATGATGGTATGCTACCCCAGTGCAAGTTGGTACTCCAACGCAAGCTGGTATGTTACCCTAGCGTAGGTTGGTATGTTACTCCAACGCAACCTCGTATGTTAACCCAATCACAGGTCGGTATGCTACTCCAACGCAGTTTGGTACGCTACTCCAGTGAAAGTGCAAAACTTCTTATGATATATAGATCTGTGATTGACAAAAAAAAAAATGACCAAATATGTAGAAGTGCAGAAGTAGTGATGATGATCGTGATGAGAAGAATACCTTCCTTGCTAAGAGGGAGTGTTGAATCTTGATTATCTTCGGAAGATATCCTTATTGTATTTGAAAAAGACAAAACCCTAAATAACATGATTATATTATATTTATTAATATGACCCTATTGTGCCTTTGTAAAAGTCATCCCTATTGTGCCTTGACAAGTAAAATGAAAAATAAAAGAGTAAAGTGACAGGTCTTCCCAGACCTAATTTTAGGTTGGCCATACTACTATTTATAAAGGAGTCCAATGCCTCATTTGTACATATACACTAGCTCTACAACTGAGAAGAGGAAGTGTGAAAGTGTCATAAGGAGATACTACTACAGCTAGGAGGTGACGTTGTGGAAGTTCTTGGTTTATTTCTTGGGTATCTCTTGGTTAAGTGGTGCACTACTCTTCCCTAGTCAAGGGTTAGAGGAGGTTATTTTTATTTGTTATTTCTCTCTTGGAGAGAGACATTTTTTTTGGTTAGTGAATCTATATTGAGGAAGTTTTTTGGGTTTTTCCCCTTAGGGGGTTTTCCCAGGGTAAATATTGTGTATGTTGTGAATGTTATTCTTTCAGTGATATTTTATATGCAGTCATTGTGCTAATGGTTTATAAGTAAAAGAACACTAATATAATTAATTGCTTAAGACGTAAAATTCAACACTAATGCATGACAAAAGTGTCTCAAAAAAACTTCTGCCTACCTAATCAATCAGGGCTCTCGCAATAAAATATCTACATAATACAACATAAGGAAACTAATGTGCTTCCCATAAGAGATATAATGTCACAGTGACAAGAGAATATAACACATGCACCTAACATCATGTCTTGAATGCACCTATCTGTAGCTGACTACCTTTAACCTAGAACTTTGAAGTTGAAGTAATATCATGAATGACATATCTCTACACATATTCACATTGGGTCTCTCCTGCAACATCGAGCGGTAGAGTAGGGAAATGGGGCAAATATACCCTCTCCTAGACAACCCAATGATAAAATACGCATCCTCCTCCATGGTATTATACCACATATCGGGACTAACCCTAAACCCCTATCTCCCATGATCCCATCAATGGATCAACTATTGTAACCATGTAGAGTTCCCCTTAAGGTATATTCCCTCCTGATAAAACTCTAGGAGCCCAATATCCATCAAAAGGCCATGTGTATGTTGTGAAATAGGGTGAGGGTAAGCCTCTCTATCCCTCTCCCTAGCCTCCCACTCATGCACAAAATCATATGTCTCGACCCGTCTCTGTCCTGCCTCCTCCTGATCTAGTCATCGTTGTCTCTGATTCACATAAAAATATTGTTAGGAATATATATAAATATAAAACAAATTTTAATTTTAAAACAAATACATATATGAATGACGTGTATTTAAAAAAATCAAAAATTGATTCTTTTTTGCAAAGAAATCTTTAAAATAAACGGGTGTGTCCCCTACAGTTCATACACCCTATGGTTGGTGCACTATCTCAAAACAACAACACTGCTAAGTGGTGCGTCCCATAGGACTATCTACACCAAAGAAGTTATTTTACCAGTAACAATTCATCTCGTTAACAAAGACACACCGCAACACTAAAATTCATTGCGCGCAAATCCACGATGCTCTTTGTTAAACTGAATGCACTGGTGCACCATGTCTACCAAAAAACCAACATGTTGTCTATAGGTGGCGATGTCTTTACGAAACAGGTGTGTTTGGTGGGAGTATGGGCACCACTAAACTAAACTTCATTATCAGAGTTGAAGCGGTGTGATGGGTTACTATTAACACACCAACATCACCGTGATAGTGGAGCACCGACTTTTTGTACATCGATCCATTATAAAGGATAGAGCACCGAGAACGGGGCATCCAATGAGATGCCCCTCTATGAAAATTTGGGCAATATTTGTCTCGGTGCATTTCTATATACATTACCAGTGCGTTGGATTACAATGGTTGCACCGCTACGTTAAATTTTATAAATCGTTATGTTAGCGGTGTTGTAAGTTCAGTGAACTGTACCAATGGGTAATGTTAAATGACGTCAGTGTGATTTATTCAGTGCATGTATGATTTTTATAAATTATGATAGTGCATTTGAACATTGATGTGTTGGGTCATTATGTGTCTATTTCACACCAGTGTGGTTGGGTAAAATTTGTGCATCGCTAGGCTAAATTTTCATACAACGTTGAGCCAGCGGTGCAGTTAATGAAGTGAAATGTGTCACTGTGAGTAGAATCCCATTGTGCACCAGTTTCAGGGAGTTTTGAAGGATGCACCTTGTTGTAAAGGATAGAGCATCGGGAACTAGACATCCAACAAGATGCCCTGCTATGGAAAATTAGGCAATATATTTCCTAGTGCATTTATGTATACATTATCGACGCATTGGATTGCAATGGTTGCACAGCTACGTTAAATTTTATAAATTGTTATATTAGCAGTGTTTTTATTTGAGTGAAGTATAACAGTGTGTAATGTTAAACAACACTGAAGCAATTTATTCAGTGTGTGTATGTTTTTATAAAGTATGGCAGTTTGTTTGAACATTGATGCTCGAGGGTGTCATTTTTTGCGTATGCCCTGGTGTTGTTGGTTAGAATTGGTGCATCGTTGGGTTAAATTTTATATATCAATGAGCTAGTGGTGTGGTTAATGAAGTGAAATGTCCTGGGGCGGGTAGAATCCCATTATTCCCTGGTTTTGGGATGTTTTGAAGGACACACCGCTTTGTTTCTAATAATTCATCACGGTGTGCTTGAGTGAACCACACCAGTGTGTAGATTTATGTGGCACACTGGAGGTGGTTCTCACTGTGTATTTAACACAGTACACATTGCATCGAGGCAAGACAAACTATTCAAGATTACTACATGAAATTGAAAAAAATCACAAATTTCAAACTAAATTGTAATTTTGAATGGATGAAAATGCAAATAGGAAGGTAATAAATAATTTACCTAGTATCTTATGTCCTGAGGAGGCATGGTTGCATCGTTGAGATGAAATGGAACTTTTTGGTAATTTCCAAAATTTGGAAATGTGTGGAATCCACCAGTGGAGATATTCAAGTCAATGTAGAGCATTGAAAACAGGGTGTCTTAGGAAGAAAGGTGAGAATCGATGCTTGCTTGAGAGTTTAGAATCATGGGATGCACTGTAACAATGAAAATTTGTTTGGTATTTTTTTTAATTTACTTTACTTTGGTGTGCTTTGGGACATTTAGTTCCACTAGGGCATAATATGCAATGACACTAGTGCAATTCATTTGATGTATATAATTTTATTATAAAGTATGGCAGTTCATTTAAACATCGACTCTCCAAGGCATTATGTTTCAGGTACACCCAGGGGTGATTGATTAAACTTGGTGCACCACTAGGTTAAATTTTATATATCGTTGAGATAGCGGTGCGATTAATGAAGTGTAATGCACTGGTGCGGTTATAAGCCCATTTTGCACTAGTGCTAGGGCGTTTCAAAGGACACATTGCTTTGTCTTTTTGGTAATTTATCATGGTGCACTAGATTGAAAAAAAATGGTGTAGACATATGTAGATGCACCGATGGAGGTGCTCATTGTGGTGTTATGTTTCAGGTACGCCCTAGGGCGATTGATAAAACTTGGTGCACCATTAGGTTAAATTTTGTGTATCTTTAAAATAGTGGTGTGATTAATGAACTGTAATGCATCAATGAGGGTATAAGCTTAGCTTGAGTTGGTGTCAGGGCGTTCTGAAGGACACACCGCTTTAATTTTCCATTGTGCTCTAGCTTGAATGGAACAAGTGTGGCCATATATCGAAACATTGTAGTGCTCACTGTCTATTTAACACATTACACATCACTTCAGGGAGAGTCAAACCATTCAAGCGCACCATGCAAAATTGAAAAAATATTGAAAAAGATGCCCAATTTCAAACTAAATTGTAATTTTGATTGGATGAAAATGAAAATATGAAGGTTATAAATAATTTACCTACATTGTTTTGTCTCGCGGAGGCATGGTTGCACCATTGAGAGGACATGAAATTTTTTGGTAATTTCCAAATTTTGGAAATGTGTGGAATCCAACAATGGGGCTATCCAAGTTAGTGTAAAGCACCAGAAACATGGTGTCTTAGGAAAAAAGGTGAGCATTGGTGCTTGCTTGAGAGTTTGAAAGCACAAGATGCACTGTAACAATGAAAATAGGTTTGGTAATTTTTTTTATTTACCCTACCTTGGTGCGCCTTTAGATAGATAGCCACATCGGTGTGTGTTGTTCAACTACACAAGTGTGATTTATCCAGTGCATGTAATTTTATTATAAAGTATGGTGATGCTACGGGAACATGATGCACTGGGGATCATTGTTCATGAAATTTCTAGTGTGTCAATTTCTTAAAGATGCACTGATTAAAAAAAACCTCCACAAAAATTTATCACCACCCACCTCCACTATGAACAGTGACAAAGCGTTTGAACATTTAAGCACTGGTGCAGTAGTTTTTATATGTGCACCAATGTGTATGTTCAATAAAGGCACAC
>JASDQU010882413.1:0-18641 GCA_032191745.1 Picea mariana | reverse complement strand
TGCTGGCCTACCCCTTCTTCGAGCGTCCCTGTATTCTCGATCAGGAGACTGCCTTTCTCTCCTTGGTGGCATGGTGTACTTCTGTCTCTGCTACAGAAAATAGAGATGTACCTGCTCTGATACCACTCTGGCGCAAACCGCTCTCAACAGCAGCCGCTTCCACCAGGACCTTCTCTAACTTTGGCCCGAAGAATTGAAATGTCCTTCAACTCCCTCGTTAGAAGTTTTTCACCCACAGCAACTCTCCACTGATCTCACTTCTGAGTCGGGAAATTCCCTGAAGTCCGATATGAGTCCACGTTGACTCCCTCCGCTATCGGGACTTCTCCCCTGTCGGGAAATCATTACTCGCGATTTCAACGAGTTGAAACTCCAACCTTCAAACCCCGATGTGGCAATACTTCGATGCAACGCCACATGTAATCCACTTCCTTCCGGGGTCCCACTCTGCCACGTCACCTTTGAGATTTCACAGATCACGAATCCAGCTAACAAGTGTTCTCCCCTGTCGAGAACTCTGACTCCCTGAGCCCCGATATGACGGGATCCTTTGACACGTGTCACTATGATCAACGGTCATGATCCTCTCGGTATATCATGGATCACGGTATCAGCACTTCTGACCCAACCGTTCAGTGCTCCAACTTGCGATATGCCAAATCCCGATGACTCCGGATTCCCCCCTGCGCCAAGGGTTAAACCCCTAGCAACTTCACTCAGATCTGACGGTCAGCAGGATTTCGCAATTCTCCTACGTGAATCCTGTCCGTCGATTCTCCTCCTTGGAGATTTCGCCCGCTTGAAAACTTCTCCTGCTCAAGCCTCTCTTGGGTCTGTTCCCACAGTATCCACGAAGGAACTATCCCTCCTGAGCTTGTTATTTTTGTCGCCTTAAGACTTTGCGCACGCTTTCTACACTCGACTTCCAACAACTCTCAAAGTGATGAGTCTCCCTCGATTCTGCACACTCGCCTGCACTTCTCCTTCACGGCTCTATCGACCCAGTTCAACTTCTGGATGAACGAGAATAAGAGTTTAACTGCTGAGCCTCATCAACGCACTCTATGTGGATGAATTCAACTGCACTCTATGCAGGAATCTTCTGGCTCAAACAGAGAAACAATTGACACTCATTCTCTCATTCTCTCAGACTTCACATTTATCCTGAAATTAGACTTCCAACCTGCGCACGTCTTGCACGGCTTTGGTGTCAAATCCTGCACCCCTGGGGACTTAGAACAAAAGTTATCACTTCCTGAACCCTGCGGTCACGCACTCCTTGCGGACAAATTCCACTACACTCTATGCAGGAATCTCTTGGTTCAGAAATAGAGAAACAATTGAAACTAATTGTTTTACTCTCACATACTTCGAATCTACCATGAAATCACATACACATCATATATAACAAGGGCATAACAAGAAGCAAGTATGCAACAGCATAATATCAACAACACACAGAGAATAATCACAGCCATGGAATTGAATCAAAGTTTTCCTATTAATTCAATATTTGTACATGGGTGTTCACCACAAGTTCTCTGCTCTGCTCTTCTTGCTCCTGTTTCTCATATGATGATAATGTTACAATGATACAAAGGAGGGTGCCTATATTCTGTTTTCCCTCATAATTCTAAAGCTATCAAATCTACAATTAATTCCTACCAATCTTTACATCAATTATATTAAATGCCTCATCTACTAAGGGCGTGAGCTTATCTATTCAAGGTCCATTTACATATACAAGTGCGCTTCATCACATCAACGCATTAATGTTTGGTGCAACATATCAAGGTATTTCAAAATTTTGTGCTGGCGCTGTCTAGCTGTCTTTTCTGCTCCACACACTGGCTCGCTTGATGAGTGAGCGATGCTCCTGCATCAACATTTGTATAAATGCCAACTGGAACAGTGTTCTCGTAGAAGAACATGGAAACTCCGTAGATACTCTTGAAAATCCTAGTGATTTTTATGCAAGTGATGAATCAGACAATGAAACAGTTGTTGAAACATTGGTGCATGGATTCATTGATTCATAGTGCATTCGTGACTTGCAAGGAAAAATTATTGAAATTGCACCTGTCGAGGGGCAACGTCCACTTGGAATATTCAAGGACAAATTCGCTGAGGAAATGAACTTTCCAACACTCTTCTATGGAGATCCACATGGCATTGATATTACATAATGATTTAGTTATCATAAAATAGTTCGATGGGAGTTGCTACATTCAAGTGGTTTCTTCTCCTGTCACATAACAAATTTGTTTTTCAAGACAATGCACCTAATAATCGAGCAAGTTCTATCCTGCATGTGCGTTTGAATAAGAAAAGGCCAGTTACAAGGAAGAAAGTTGTTTGCGAAGGATGTGAAGTACAAATTTAACCTAGAAAAAATTTTGAAATCTGATATTAAATACATAGATTTAAAAAAATCCGCACCTCTCCTGACTATTTTCAACAAAACAAAAAAAATATTTTTGCAATTATCTGACAATTAGGCCCACCAACATTTTTTGTCACATTTACAAGTGAAAAGCACTATTGGGATCCATTGGTGGCTGGGTTATTTGACCTGCATAAGAACAAGAAACATAAAAAAGAAACCGATACACTGGAAAATAGAGACATTGACTACCTCATAAGAAAAGACCTGGTGACAAGTACTCGCTACTATAGACATAGAATAAATTCTTTGAGACAATTGATATGCCATGATGAAACATTTTTCGGAAAAATATCGGACTACTTTTTTGTCACTGAATTCCAGAATAGGGGAAATGAACATGAGCACGCACTGTTGTGGATAGAGGATGCACCAGTGTATGGAGCCGATAACAATTCATAGATCAAACAATTTGTGGATAAATACATAACATGTCGCACAGATCATTTGGATCCAGAACTTGCGAAAGTCCATAGACATTACCATACAAGAAGTTGTAAAAAGCGAAAAAACTCACATTGTTGATACAACTTTCTCGTGTCGCCAATGAGAGATACAAGAATCATAGAGCTAGTTAGTGTAGAGGAAAATGTTGTTGTTAAGAAATCTAAATCCTTTTTTGCATTTCTAGAAGAAGGGGGACTTGACGAAATGATGAGCTTTGATGCCTTTTTGACACAGGTAAATCTTTCAGAACATGAGTACATCCAAGCCATACAATGTACGCTTAGGAAACCAACACTTTTCCTTAAACGAAAACTCTCCCATATTTGGAACAACAGTTTCTCCAAGGATATGCCAGTTATGTGGAAATCAAATACAAATGCGCAGTACATGTTGAATGCATATGTTGCAGCATCATACTGTACCTCATATATGACGAATATTGACAAATATATGACAAGTGCATTCAGAAAAATATGCAAAGAACATGAAAGAAGTCATATTGATGGCCATACAAATGATACACACACTTGGAAATACATTGCTTAATCTTCAACAAATGTCTTCTCAGCAAGTAGTTCACATTGCACTTTCCTTGCCCCTTACTTGTAGTTCAAGAAAATGTGTCTTCATAAACACATCTTCACTTGAAAAATGCACATTTGTCCTTAAACCATTGGTTTTGCTACAACAAGAGCCAGATAATTTAGAGGACGTGGTATGTCGCTCTATTATTGATTATTACATCCAGCATCCATCTCCTATTAGGAGTATCTGCTTAGAAGAATTTGTATCACATTACAAAAAAAATGGTGCACCCATATCAAAAGAAAAAAAACCCTCTGTCATACGATTTATCAAATACAACAAACATTGTGACTATGAAAAATATTGTAGAGAAAAACTGTTGATGTACGTTTCGTTCGATGAAAACGAAGAGACATTAATGAAGAACGTCTGTACATGGGAGGCTGTGTATGTTGCGTCTGAGACTATGGTGCACATCAATGAAGCTAGATTTACCTACAATGTTAATCCAACATGGGGTGATCTAGAGGTTGCGCTTAATGACCTAGAAAACCCTGGCGATCATGATGACACATTCAAAGACCCAAAAACAACCAGAACTGCTTTAAAGTCCTATGACTTACAAGGAGATTTGCCTCGTCCTCCAGCGGATGGAAGTGAAAAACGTATCAATCTTGGTTTTCAAGTTACAAAACATCCTTTCCTAATTGAAAATAATGAATACCACAGAAGAAGACGTATGTTGAATTGTGAACAACAAACAATTGTAAAGGATATTTCTCTTAAAAAATGCTTGAACATGAACAGTCATGTGCACGTGTTCCTTACAAGTGGAGAAGGAACAAGTAAGACATTCACAACAAAAGCATTGTTCCAAATGCCTATATGAATATAGGATTCAAACAATTCCTTTGATCCTATGAAACCAAAGGGCCTAATAGTTGCATACACAGGAAAAGCTACATACAATGTTGGTGGAACAACAGTCCACTGTGCATTTTTAATGCCTTTTAACAAGTCACAGTTTCTTCCACTTAGCAAGGAAATGTTGGATACATTATCTAAGATTTATGAGGAAATCCAACTTGTCTTTATAGATGAAGCATCTTTGATTGGGAGTCGGTTCTTGTATTCCATTGACAGCTGACTAAGAAGCATAAAACATGTGCAGACGAAATACTTTGGCAACATTGACATGATATTCTGTGGGAATCTTTACCAGGCATATCCCATCCAATATTCTTTGATATTTGAATAACCCACGGTCAACATGGAAACAATCACCCATGACTTCTGGAGAGACAATATTAAATTCTTTGAGTTGCATACTACAATGTACCAAACAGATGAAACATTCATTGCAATTTTTAATAGAATGCACACCAACAACCAAACACATGATGACTTGACCCATATCAATTTGAGATGCTTACGGCCTGCACCAACAGACCCAACATTCCCTTACATGTTCTAAAAAAATAAGGATGTTTCAAACCATAACAGCCACATGCTCTCCCTAATGCCTAGCGATGATATCATCATCAATTCCATTGACCTGGAAGAAGACAACCATGGAAATGTGCCACAACATGAACATTCAGTCACTTTACCTTTGCAGCTTGTCCTCAAATTAGAAATGTTGGTTGAAATATATGCCTGCAACTATGATTCATAGGATGGCTTGGTGAATAGTGCAGATGGAATACTAAAAGGCTATACCAAGACAGAAAAAGTTAATGTCCTTTGGATTAAGTTCCATGAACCACATATAGGCAAACAACAAGCAAGCAAGTTGTCTTATCTATATAATTCAAATACTGGAAGCGAGTAGACACCTATTTTGCAAATATCGAAGCTAGTATCAACATCAGAAAAGACAGGTCAACTGAAGATTTGAAAACAGTTTCCTATTAAACTTGCATGTGCACGCACAGTCCATAGATCACAAGGACTAACACTTGATAAAGTTGTTTTTCAGCCTGCTAGAATTCGGATACATGGACTTGTCTACACAGCACTGTCCCATGTTAGAAGCATAAAGTCCTTGTATTTACTAAGTCCTCTCACAAAAGATAACTTCAAAGTGAAACATAAAGTTGATATTGAAATGGAACGACTAAGGACCACTGCAAAATGGAAACTACATTATGATTACCAATCTATACAAACAAATTCATCTGTATCAATTCTCTCACTTAACACACACAACTTAAATGCACACATGGATGGTATACTGAATGACTGTGATATAATGCAATCCAATATTTTGTGCTTGCAAGAAACACACATGGCATTATGCATGCAGAACAAACAATTCCCTAATCACAATTGCATATCAAGTTATGACGCAGTTGCACCCTCTGCCTCGGCAAAGGCCTCTGCATTGACATCCCAGTATTTAAGGATAGTTCTAATTTTTCTCTCAAGCCAGAGTGACTCTTTGATTCCTCAGTGGAATCTCTGTTAAAAACCCGATCCACAGGTCCTGCTCTTTTGCCTCACGGTCTTCTACACTTCGACCGCTGCCTCTTTCTCAATACGAAAGATATGCTTTCGGGGTTCAGGGTTTCCTGATACCCAATGTCAAGAGTTCTATGTCCTCCTGAATCCCCGATATCTGATTTACTGATTTCCCGAGATGGCTTTTCTTGCCTTAGCCCCTCCTGGCTATGCCCTAGTCCATGTGACTAGTTCTCATAAGAACGCGTCCTTATCTTCCTTTCGGGGTTTTGGGCTTCTAAATCCCAATGTGCTCTAACTCCAGTTAGCCCTCTGGTCTAGAGTCATGGTCCATACAACCATGCATTATATGACAACATTCCTATCACCTTTTGGGATTTTGGGGTTTCTGATGTCGAAGTGTATTGGATCTCTTGTCCACGGAATCCCCGATTTCTCGATAGATGACTTTTCCTTTTGGGAAATTTCCCGAATGCTTTGATTTCCTCCATGCATCCTCCTATTATGGATGGTCCTGATCTCTTCTCGTGATTTTGAGACTTGCGATGCCCCGATGACACTATTTCTCTGTCAACTCAAAACCCCGATGGCCAACCGGTTCTCAATTTTCGCCACGTGTCTCAATAGATGGACGGCCCAGATTGTTTCCGCAATTTTCACCATGGAGATTCCAAATCTCTTGTCACCGTGATTCCCGATTTTATGAATGCCAAAATCCCGATGGCCACGTCTCCCATCGCAACTTTTCTCCTTTGCTTACGAGGGTTTAAACCTCGAGCAACTTCTGTCTGATCCAACAACTGACGGGGTTTCGGCACTTCTTGATGAAGTGTCTCCACCGTCCGTTCCAACGATCTTCTATGCACACCCCAGAGATTAAACTCCACGCGTCTTCACCCTATCCAACAGTTGAAAGGTATTTGAGAGAGATCCAACGACTCACGATCTCCTCTTTCTTTGCGTTCCTTATGCTACTTCCCTAGACATAGAAATTTCAACGGTCCAGAATCTATCGGCTCACCCAACGATAGTTGTGCTCCCTTCTGAGCTTTGGAGCTTTCTCCCGATGCTTGGAAGATTTTCTCCAAGACTAGAGGCTTCGACCTTTGTCATCCCTCTGAGTACTACACAACATTATTCCTCCTGAGATTCTTCTCTTGAATCCTCAAAGGATTTTGTGTCTGCACTCATGCAGAGTCTTCATGCACCAAAGTGCTATTTCTTCTAAGATTCTCCAAATACTCAGACCCCTTAAGGAAATAAATCCTTCTTCTTTCTCCCTCAAATGGATAATTGGTAATTCCCTCCTGACTATCCTTTTCTCAAGCAACCTCTTGTTGAGTCTTTCAGGGTGTTCAACAACCCTGCGAAGATCCCTAAACAGACTCCTCCTTCAAATTCCAGAACTCAACAGAGTTCTCTTCTTCTCTGTGCCAACCTGCACACTGTCTCAATGCCCTCCTGGCAGAGTGTCTTCTCACAGAACATCCAATAGTTATGTACTCTTCTGTACACCTATGCACCTACTCAATGCCCACTTAGCAGAGCTCTCAGAATCCTCAGTGATTCTGGTTCTCCTTTAACTCATAGCATAGTTCTTATAAATGCATCCCTATGCATATGCTCAATGCTCACTTGGAAAAACTCTACAGAACTCCTCAGAGATTCTGTTTGCAACTGTGTTTCCATATACAGCCTTGCCTCCAATATATTCAGCAACCTTGAGGTCTTCCTCTGAGTTGATGATTCTAGTTCCTGTGCCCACCTGGCACATCTTTGTCTGAATCTGTAGAGTTCAGAAGTGCTTTAGTGCACTGGTATTCAGAGACCGTAGTACTATGTCATGCCCTCCTGGCATGAAACCACAAAGAAACTCAAGCCCGAAATCAAAACAACCTGCAAATGCCTAGCATACATCTACAGCATGAATTCACAACATAAAATAGAACACACCAAGGCATCCACATAACATAGAAATACATGTAGAAAAACTGCTTATGTTTGTATTAAAAAGGCAAATGCCTGTTTACAGAGGTGTTCCTGAGCACGGCCTGTAACAAGGTCTCGGCTCCTCTCTTTTTCTTTCTACTCGCAGATTCTCTTTTATTCTATTCTCCCCCTTCAAAATGAGATCCCCCTAGATATTTTTACATGAGGGGGCTCTTAGAGCTCTTCCCTACAACCTACCTACCCTATTCAATTACATTGAATGGGATGTATAGTCCACTATCTAGATCTAGATCTCAGCCTTACAAAAATTTAAGGCCGATCTACTCTATGCCTGTACAAAGGCACAGCTCTATGGCTCAACAGCCTAAACATTTTAATTTTACATTCAAATTCAAAATTGAAGATGAAGGCTATGCCTCTCTTCATCCTCGAATGCATGCACTGGCGTGGCTGGCTGGTTGACTAGCTGATGCGGAGAGATGCTCTTGCATCATACTCCTCAGCTACAAAAATTCATGAGCTCCTGCTCATGAGCTTCCCATCTCAGCTATGGAAATCCTCCTGGATCCCAAACCATCCTTTGGAGTTGTTCATCCACTCCATCACCCTACTGTTGTTGTTGCTGCACTGTTGCTGCCTTTCTGCCTAACTTCTCCTTGATGGAAGTCTCTGCTGACTCTACCATCAGCCTTCTGATGTCTTCTATCACCTCATCCAGCTGCTGAATTGGCTGGCCCTGTTTATGCAGTCTCCCCAGCTGCAAAAATTTTCTGCAAATGGGCAGATCACTATGATCTCCCATGCCTTCTTCTTCGTCTGCTTCCAACCTCACCTGTTGGATGTGCACGCTATGCACCTTCATCCTTCTCTCTAGGGCTTCAGTCTACTCATACAAATCAGGAAAGCTAATGTTGGCTTCCTCTTCCTCTTCTTCTTCTGCAAACTCCCAGGTTGCAGTCTCTTCAGTCTCCCGGCTGAAAATATTGAGCCATTTCTCAGAATGCTCGTCATTCTCTTCTACTTCTTCTGCTATCAGCTTCAGTACTGCAGCTTCCTCAGCTTCCTGGCTGAAAGCATTGAGACACTCCTCAGAATTCTCATCTTCTTCATCTCCTTCTTGGGCAGCTTCAGATACCTGCTCCAATTCGTTTTCCCTAACAGTCTCAACTAGATGTCCTTCTGTTGTTGCTGCATCTGCAACACAGATTTTTGCCTCCCCCTGGGCAAATGGTAGGAATACTTCAATTCCTCCAATCATTAGGAGACTCGTCTGATCTTCCTCTTGGATGGTGCAAGTTTTTAACTTATCATCATCTTCATTCACATGGCTTGGAAAACCACATGAATCTTCCTCCTCTGTCAGTTGCATCTGCTGATCCAACCCCATCTTTAAGCTCATCTTCTCTGTCAACTCCTCGGGCTGATCTAAACTCACCTACTCATCCCTACCCACCTGATAATATGGGATTTTCTTGTTGCCCTCCTGGCAGTCCATGGAATCAACTAATTCCATCTCTGTTCCCTTGCTCACTTGGAAAACTGGAAACCTTTCGCTGTCCTCCTGGCAGTCTTTGAGATCCCGCAGCGACCTCATTTCATTCTCTTCACCGAGAATTTTCCTAGTCTCTGGTTCACATATCTTAACCATTTCCTCAGGTTCGTCGATGGTTTCATCATGCCTCAACCATCCTCTTAACAGCCTACGCTGTCTTCTAGCCATCAACTCCTTGACTGGCCATTTTTCTTTTGCCTTCTTCATGGGCCATTTATACACCCACCGTGGTTTGGCTTTCTGCTGCATCCGCAATGCAAGCTTTCCTATTTCTTTCTTTATATCAGCGAGCTCTTCATCTATATCTTCTTGGCTCCACAGATATGAGTTTTTCCTTCTAGCATACTTATGGCCTTCAGTAGCCATGTTGTTGTCTCTGTCTGCTCTCCTGGAAAACCTGCTGCTCACTCCTACAAACCTGAGTGTCCCAGCCTCTCCTACGGCCTCCTGACTGCCTATGGACTGTTACTTACCTGCAAACAAATCCTTACAGAGTTTCAGTACTCTGTCTTTTTCCTCTGCCTCCTTCTATCCCTGCAATGTATAGATAGAATCAGGCTCTGATACCACCCTGACGCAGTCACACCCTCTACCTCGGCAAAGGCCTCTGCGCTGACCTCCCAGTCTTTAAGGATCGTTCTAATTTTTCTCTCAAGCCAAAGTGACTCTTTGATTCCTCAGTGGAATCTCTGTTAAAAACCCGATCCACAGGTCCTGCTCTTTTGCCTCATGGTCTTCTGCACTCCGACCGCTGCCTCTTCCTCAATAAGAAAGATATGCTTTCGGGGTTCGAGGTTTCCTGATACCTGATGTCAAGAGTTCTCTGTCCTCTTGAATCCCTGATCTTTGATTTATCGATTTCCCGAGATGGATTTTCTTTCCTTAGCCCCCCCTGGCTATGCCCTAGTCCATGTGACTAGTTCTCATAAGACCAAGACCTTATCTTCCTTTCAAGGTTTTGGGATTATAAATCCTGATGTGCTCTAACTCTAGTTAGCCCTCCGGGCTAAACTTGTGGTCCACACAACCGTGCATTATATGACCACAGTCATATCGCCTTTCGAGATTTCGGGGTTTCTGATATCGAAGTGTATTGGATCTCTTGTCCATGGAATCTATGATTTCCTGATAGATGACTTTTCCTTTCGGAAAATTTCTTGAATGCTTTGATTTCCTCCACACGTCCTCCTATGATGGATGGTCCTGATCTCTTCCCGTGATTTCGAGACTTGCGATGCCCCAATGACACAATTTCTCTATCAACTCAAAACCCCGATAGCCGACGGGTTCTCAACTTCCGCCACGTGTATCAATAGATGGACGGCCCAAATTATTTTTGGGATTTTCACCATGGAGATTCCTGATCTCCTGTCACCGTCATTCCCGATTTTACGAATGCCAAAATCTCGATGGCCACGTCTCCCATCAGGACTTTTCTCGTTTTCTTATGAGGGTTTAAACCTCGAGCAATTTTTGTCTGATCCAACAGATGACGGGGTTTCGGCACTTCTTGATGAAGTGTCTCCACCGTCCATTCCATCGATCTTCTACGCACACCCCAGAGATTAAACTCCACGCGTCTTCACCCGATCCAATGGTTGACGGGTATTTGAGAGAGATCTGACGACTCACGATCTCCTCTTTCTGTGCGTTCCTTCTACTACTTCCCTGGACATATAAATTTCAATGGTCTAGAATCTATCGGCTCACCCAACGATAGTTGTGCTCCCTTACGAGCTTTGGTGCTTTCCCTTGATGCTTGGAATATTTTCTCCAACACTAGAGGCTTCGACCTTTGTCATCCCTCTGAGTACTCCACAACACTATTCCTCCTGATCTTCTTCTCTCGAATCTTCAAAGGATTTTGACGTCTGCACTCCTGCAGAGTCTGCACGCACCAAAGTGTTATCTCTTCTGAGCTTCTCCAAATACTTAGACCCCTTAAGGAAATAAATCCTTCTTCTTTCTCCCTCAGATGGAGAATTGGGAATTCCCTCCTGACTATCCTTTTCTCAAGCAACCTCTTGTTGAGTCTTTTAGGGTGTTCAACAACCCTACGAAGATCCCTAAATGGAATCCTCCTTCAAATTACAGAACTCGACAGAGTTCTCTTCTTCTCTATGCCAACCTGCACACTATCTCAATGCCCTCCTCGCAGAGTGTCTTCTCACAGAACATCCAACAATTCTGTACTCTTCTGTACACCTATGCACCTACTCAATGGCCACTTGGCAGAGCTCTCAGAATCCTCAGTGATTCTGGTTCTCCTTTAACTCACAGCAAAGTTCTTCTAAATGCATCCCTATGCATATGCTAAATGCCCACTTGGCACAGCTCTACAGAAATCCTCAGAGATTTTGTCTGCAACTGTGTTTCCATATACAACCTTGCCTCCAAGATATTCAGCAACCTTGAGGTCTTCCTCTGAGTTGATGATTCCAGTTCCTGTGCCCACCTGGCACGTCTTTGTCTGAATCCACAGAGTTCAGAAGTGCTTCAGTGCACTGGTATTCAGAGACCGCAGTACTCTGTCACACCCTCCTAGCATGAAACCACAAAGAACCTCAAGCCCGAAATCAAAACAGCCTGCAAATGCCTAGCATACATCTACAGCATGAATTCACAGCATAAAATAGAACACACCAAGGCATCCACATAACACAGAAATACATGCAGAAAAACTGCTTCTATTTGTATTAAAATGGCAAATGCCTATTTACAAAGGTGTTCCTGAGCACGACCTGTAACAAGGTATCGGCTCCTTTCTTTTTCTCTCTACTCACAGATTCTCTTCTATTCTATTCTCCCCCTTCAAAATGAGATTCCCCCTAGATCTTTTTACCTGAGGGAGATCTTATAGCTCTTCCCTCCAACCTACCTACCATATTCAATTACATTGAATGGGATGTCTAGTCCACTATCTGGATCTAGATATCATCCTTACAAACATTTAAGGCCGATCTACTCTATGCATGTACAAAGGCACGGCTCTATGGCTCAACAGCCTAGACATTTTAATTTTACATTCAAATTCAAAATTGAAGATGAAGGTTGCGCCTCTCTTCATCCTCGAATGCATGCGCTGACGTGGCTGGCTGGCTGACTGGCTAACGCAGAGAGATGCTCCTGCATCAAGTTACATTACACATGGGGTCATGATACTGTTGAAAAAACATCTACCAATTTTGGACCATATACATATCGAAGAAAACAATGTTGAGTTGGTGCTTGCAAAATGTTTTTCTCATGAAATAGAAGTTGCAATACTGAATCTGTATGCTTCTCCCCATGCAACATTCTCCAACATAGTACATGTTATTTCCAATGCATTGACCCATTTCCATCTGAATGAACCCATTGTACTTGTTGGAGACTTCAATATCGATATGCTACAAAATATTTCCAGAACAAAAGAATTGGAAAACTAGATGTGCAAATACAGTCTCTGTTTTCTTATGAACAACACAGTCCATCTACAAAATGAATTGATTGACCATGTCTGGTCCAATGTGCCCATTCCTCAATACAGTATGTTTGCCTTAGACACATATTGGTTTGATCATGCTACAATTGTTATTGCACTTGAATTATGACATATACATCAAAGTTATTGCAAGGTCATATTTGTATGTTTCAAAGCATATATGTATCTCCGATTTGTACACACATTTCTCTAGACGGTGTTCTACTCAAATTGTAAAATTTACATTGTGCAGGGAAACAAAAAAAAGGTACATCCTCCCAAAAACTATTTCTGACTCTATTCAATTTATTTTATTTTTTTTTTGCATATGTACATAGTAGTTGCCTTTTTCTTAACATCTGAACTTATGTTCATATCTGTTTTGCTTTGTACTTTTGTTCATATAAACAGACAGGAAAAACAAAGGATGCAAAGAACTACTACCCACACATGTAGACCAAACCATGCAAAGGTGCACCCTTTTCCTGCCCGTGTTCCACAGTAAACAGTTTTTCGTTTACTTTCTCTGTGTTTGTCAAACTTGTTTGCAGCTATGTTTTTTTTGGTTTTTTTTGTTTGGTGCATAGAGGCAACAACCTTGCACATCCGCCATCCAACATATGCGATGTTGGGTCGGACACCCCGCAAGTCCACTTGTGAATTTCTATATAGCCCAACCATAAAGACTATTCGCAGGACAGGAAACATTAGAGGCATATTGTGCAGCTCGCAAGTGAGCGATCCAAATAATGGCGTCTAAAATCTCAGCCACCCTGCAAGTCCGCCTGTCAAATTGTATATTGCGGAACTCTATGCACTATTTGTAGAACATAGAACAATAGAAGGCTTTTTTTGACCCCTCCCGCCCGAGAACCCGCAAGTATGGAATGCGATATGGGTACATGGTGTATAAAATATGATGTCAATACTTAATAAAGGTACATATCTAATTTTGCCTCGTTTCTACACAAAACAGTCTGGTAACCATAGAGTTGTTGTTGCACATGAATTATGAAATATTCACTGGGAGTCGGACGGAGCCAAGTCCGTGATCCAAATAAGTGGCTAAGTATGGAATAAGGGATCTATGCATATTTGATATGTATTTCTCGTTTCTAGGATCTCGCCAGCCCTGGAATAGAATGTTGAGCCAGCCAGAATGCAAACCCGCTTGTCAAATTATTGTCATAAGCTATTTGTAAGTAACCTAGTAATAGAGCCCTGTTTTTTACCCCGCCAGCTCGAGAACCCGCGATCTAGAAACTGTCAATGGTCTATAAAATATAAGCCAACCTGCAAGTCCCCTTGTCTATTTGTTTATCGCGTAACTGTGTGTGCTATTTGTAGAACACCAAACAATAGAGGCATTTTTTTGAGCTCGCTTGTCCGAGAACCCGCCATCCCGAAAGTGGAAAAGTATGGAATGATATCCATACATTTCTTTGCTGAGAAATTTCGACTCATGCAACCTCAGCATTGTAAACTGATTAGTTTCATTATGCACTTTCACACTTGGCCATTCCTTCCTTGCTTGCTCTTCCTCGTGCATGTCACCTTCGCATATCTTAATAATAAGAAATAGTGTTTATATGTGTGTGTGTGTGTGTGTGTGTGTGTGTGTGTGTGTGTGTGTGTGTGTGTGTGTGTGTGCACGCGCGCGTGCGTGTGTGTGTGTGTGTGTGTATGTGTGTGTGCGTGTGTGTGTGTGTGTGTCTTCTTTCTAAATCTTTAATGCTAACAGGTCATCGTGTAGGCACCGTCTAAGCTGTCATTGATGTGCACAAGGCTCGAGAAGTTTTGCCATCAATGCAATTTATGCGAAGGATTTTCTTATCCCTTCCCAGTCTTAATTTCAAATGCCATGGAATGTCATTCGCACACCGCCAGCTTCCTTCCTTCCAGAAACCTCCAATCGCTTCCAAGTCTTAATTTAAAATACCATGGAATGTCATTCGCATGCTGCCACCTTGGTTCGTTCACGAAATCTTCACTCCTTAAATGTTCTTCATCGTAACTGCCACCTTCACATTTCTAAGTATGCAATAATTAATCTTTACTTCACATTTCTAATTTCATCATACAGTACACATAGATATTGTCATTAATGCGGATATTTTCCACTTACACGCATGGAAGCAATGTTTCTAGGGGATTATGTTGTCCCCTCCAGTTCTTCATTTCAAGCAGCACCTGGAGCAAATCAACGTTTTGACAAAGTACTGGCACCAACTCTACAGTAGTTTTTTAGAAATATAGTGAACATATTCCTCACTACCTTCCCGTGCAGAAGAAGGGAAAAATAATTGCAGGGGAGGCGAAGCAACCTGAAACTTACAATGAAAACATCGATCTTGACGCTAATCTAGAAAGAATATTCTACAACCTTGATCAACCCATAGATGGAATTCAGCCTACCTGCTCAATGGCCATGGTTTATACCCTTATTTTTTACGAAGATGAATCCTACGTATTCCAGCATGTTGTTTTTGAATCCGAATCAAAAAAATTAATCATTGAAAAAAAAGATGTAAATAATAACCAAAGAATACATCGTTCAGAACTTGACCTTGCCAATATGCAGGAATCCAAAATCTCTCAACTTCACATGGCAACCAGAGATGCTCTTCATGGTTCTGTTGGACTCATTGAAGCCAAAAATGCTAGAATAAAGAACTGCATTAAGGAATTAGAGGAAGCTTTGTTTCCTATGCCATTGCATCATAGTTATTTATGAATAGCAATGCCTGCTAGTACGTGCACTCCTGCAACAAATCTAAAAGGTTCCTCCAGCTTCCTCGAATCCTGTAGAGGATATGTCGAGAAAAATATCAACAAAAGAATGGAACTAATTACGAAGGCCCGAGAAACATCATAGAATATGGATTCCCTAGGGAACAGGGCACATAACTTGCTCCTACTTTTGCAAACGGATTTTAAAAATGAAGAAAGTTTCTATGTGCACACATTCATCCCTTTTTCCTTTCATGTCAACAACATGGAAGAGACCAGAAGAAGACAACATGATCTCCCTTCCAATAAATGGCTCACTCAACTAGAAGCATGATGGGAAGAGAAAGTGAAAAATCTGTATGTCATCGTCCAGTCATGTGAGCAAGCAATATCAAAGAAAGAAACATTATTGACAAATCTCACCAAAATAGACTTAGCAGGAAACAAAAATGGCTTCCAAGACCCCAGCTTAATCCTCAACTCCCTGGTGTCAACCAAGCAAGCTTTCGATAAACAAGTTGATAATTTGAAAGCCTTGTCTTTAGAAAATTTTTACAACATTATTGAATATCATGAACAAGAGGTGCACAACTGGCTACTCCGGTATTCGGTACAGAATGAAGACATCAATGAAACTCTGTGCAAACTTTCAATTGATCTAAGCAAATTAGAAAATGAAGTTTTCAACATTCAAATCTGTAATGACATCAACATCACCCCTTTGAGAAACTATATTGAAGATAACTTGAAGTGGGTCATTGCCCAAATCCAACATGGAAATGCATAGTTTTTTCTTTGTCAATTCAATTATTCCAACTTCTCTGAGTAGAAATCTATAGCCAAAAAATGATCTTATCATTTCTACTTTTAAGGTATTACATTCTACTGTGTCCAACTCCTTTCCACAGTCCTATTTCTTGTACATATTTCTGTTATGGTCCACGGGAGCCCTAATCTCAGTCTATATGACAAACGCATTTACATTTCTAGGGATATGTAACAAACTATAGATTTTTTCATATACTCCAAATAAAACTATTCTTTTCTCTGCTTATATATTTACATGTTCCTAGATTTTTATCTTTGGCCATGCTGAATGTGAAGACATTTTGTTTAATTTATCTCAATTATCTTTTTCTCCTATGCATCTTTTCTCCGGCCTGGTTATTTTCAAAATAAAGTATGAAATAAATCACTGACTCAAATTTGAGATATCATCTTATATATATATATATATATATATATATATATATATATATATATATTTCTTTAAATTTCTAGGAATATCTAACATGTTTCATTATTTTTTATATAAATGTCATGAAATTGTGTTCGCTACTTTTTTTGTACTCAAACGTCTAGACAATATGTCATTTGTTGGATCTTTACCACCTGTACTTCATACTTTTGCCACAAAAGCCCTTAAAATTTAAATAGTTCGCAAATCCGATTCTCAATTTGTATATCGTCGAACTGTGGGTGGTATTTAAAAAATTGCATATTTGGTATGTGTAATTTATGCTCTCCAGGAACCTTTAATTTCATACATTTCAATTTCTTGTATCCACTAGCCCCTGTTTTAAAGAAAACTAATTTGAGAATGCTATTTATTTGGTCCTTTTGTCCACCACCCTTTGAAACAGACATTGGCAGCAGAACATGGAACAACAAAAAATCCATTTTCAGGTCCCCAGCCCGAGAACCCGCGATCCAAAAACTGGACAAGTTTTGATTCAGGGTTCCCTCCATGCTCTAATTCGGGAATGCTAGTTTTTTTCCTGCTTTTATGTGTTTGTAAAATTTCATAGATAGTATGTACACAAAGTTACGTATTTTCTGTGTATAGTTTATGGTCTCCACGAACCTATAATTTCATAAATTTCAGTTTCTTGTGTCGATGAGTGCCTGTTTTAAAAAAAAACTAATTCGCGAATGCTATCTATTTGGTCCTTTTGTCAACCGCCATGTATGGCTATGTAAAGAAAACTGATTCGCGAATGATAAATTTTTTGAACACAAGCCCCTTAAAATTCAAATAGTTCGCAACTCCAATTGCCAATTTGTATATCGTGGAACTGTTGGTGCTATTTATAGGACATGGACCCGCAATCCAAAAATTGGTCAACTCAAGAACCCGCTCTTTTAAAGAAACTAATTTGGGAACGTTTTTTATTTCATTCTTATGTTAACCAGCCTATGTAACAGACATGAGTACTATGTTTTTTTCCTTTCTTTCTTCACCAACATATGTAAAAAGAAAAACTAATTCGGAAATGCTAAACTTGTTTTAATTAATTATAAATGATTTTATTGATATTAAAATAAGTTATTGAGTTTATTATTTCAATTTGCTTATTCGACATGAGCCTCTCCAAATTCAAATATTCTGCAAGTCCAATTGTCAATATGTATATCACAGAACTCTACCTACTATTTGTAGCACAAGGAACAACAAAAGCCCACATTTATGGTCCACGGCCCGATAACCCGCCTAATTTCGCAACACAATTTTTTCATGCTTATGTTCACCAGCCTATGTAACAGACGTCAATACTATTTTTTTTTATTTTTTTGTCCACCAGCATATGTAAAAAGGAAAACTGATTTCAGGAATACTAAACTTGCTTTATTTAATTATAAATTATTTTATCGATACAAAAATAAGTTATTCAGTTTATTATTTCAATTTGCCTATTCAACACGAGTGACTTCAACTTCAAGTAATCCACAAGTCCGACTGTCAATATGTATATCGTGGAACTGTAGGTGTTATTTGTAGACCACGAAAAAATTGATGCCCAATTTGTAGTCCGTCAGTCCGACAACCCGCGATCCATAAATTTCAAATAGTCCACAAAACAGCTTCCCAACTTGAATATCGCGAAACTCTCAATGCTATTTGTAGGCAACAGAACAACACAAGCACACTTTTCATCCGGCAACCTGCAAGATACCAGATATATAAAATATGCAGAACAGAAATGAAATGCTAGAAATGACAGAATAACAGTAAAATATCCAGCATAATCTTCACAATACACAGAAATGATATACGAAATAGCAACAGAAAT
>JASDQU010882412.1:59248-71219 GCA_032191745.1 Picea mariana | reverse complement strand
AGGCAAGCACGGTAAATTTGAAGCTTTATGGATCGGTCCCTTCAAAATATCTGAGGTATTCTCTAATAACAATTTCAAGTTGCAGAATATGGAGGATGAATAAGTTTTTGGTGGCCATGTCAATGGGCATTTTTTGAAAAAGTACTTAGCTTGAGCCATGAGTGGATTTCCATGTCATTGTAAATATCACCCTTTCTTTTATTTTTGTTTCAATAACTGACCCCGTAGCCCTAGGATAAGGAACTGCATCTACTCATTCTTGGCAGACCGCAGAGGGAATGCCATCCCCTCTGGAGACAATGTTATCACACTAAGTTTCCTTGGGTTTTTTAATGTATGGTTTTATCTTTTCCTAAGCCTTAGATTTTAATTTTTTTAATTTCACCCCTTTTAAAAAATATGTTTGTTAGGACCCCCTTGATAAATAAAGTGTTGAGTCATGACTTATGTTTTGATCCTCATTCGAATTTGAACTTAGGATTGCTTTTTGTTCATGACTTAACTTTGATCCCCCTCATGATTTGTCACTAGGATCAATTCACTCCATGAATAGCTTGATTTGACATGCCATTTTCCTCACTCATGCCCTCGTAGCCCTGCCTTGTTGTCCTTTGCTTACCTATCCAATCATTTTTTGAAATGGAGCATTGCCCACTCATCAAGAGTTTCCGTAGCGCCTTTCCCATTCATCATATTCCACCATGATTTATGATTACAACGTTGATGTTATCTTCCTTGTTTTCAGTGCCAGGAGTTGGTTAAAAGATGCCTTCAAGATATCGTATTTACGATCTCTGATAACGGTTTGTGATTTTTTAAAAACTCAAGATTACTGCGCTGCACAAACTCTCAATTTTGACCATTCGACAACAGTGCTACCAGATCCGATGCTGAGGTAGAGTTGGAGGACGGGATGTTCGTGACTACTTCCTGAAATCTCGTTGAGGCTTCAGATAGATTTTATTCCACAGGTATTCTATGTTTCCTCCTCTGCACATAATTTTCAAAGGGAGTTAGCGCTCAGATTTTTGGATTATCGGGCTTGCATAGTTGAAGGAGACCTTTCCTCACACCATTCTATCATTGTCTCCCCTCCTTTCAAACCTGTAAATTTCACTACCTGCATGTCGAAGTCTGATACATCCGCCCATTGTTTCTCCCATGCCTCCTCTGACACTTAAGTCGAGCATTTTCTACCCAGTTTCAAAGGCCAATTACAGGGTCCCCTTTCATTTTCTAAGTGTTCAATACCTGCACAAATCCAAGGGAGGGATTTCCACAGCCAGTTTTAGCTCCCTAGAAATTGGTCTGGTTTAAGGGAAGTTCTTGTAAAAGTGAAGCCTTGTCCATTTGAACCTTGACTTTAGGTCCTCCTAGTTATTACCACTCCATAGTCATAAGAAGATATTATTCTAAACTATGGAGACTCCTCAGATGAATAAGTCACACAAGGGAGGTAAGGTAGTTCGAACTGAACCTGTGGATATGCATCTTTTTTAGACAGAGCCCATGGCAAGAAAAGTTTTTCAAAGAGTGGGATGCCTCTCTTTCTGCCAGAATATGCAAAGAGGTTATCATGAGGTGACAATATAGTTTTCCTTACATTTTGATGGTCGAAAGACCAAGGTAGGGGATTTAGAATTTGAGGTGATCGAGGCCTCTATTTCAGCTGCAACAGGAATCCCTCTCACAAGTGAGAAATGGTTTAAATCCATGGCTTTGAATGTAGCCTATGCCAAAGATTTCCTTAAGCCTGAACATCAAGATGGTGATTTGTCTAAAGGTGTGCCAAGGAATCAGTTGATTGAGTAGTTTGACAAGATATTAATGATCATTCAGAGATACTTTACATGTGAAGGGAGGTTCAACACATTATACCAGTACCATATAAGGCTTCTGTTGCATTTTACTGGTAAAATTGAAATGAATATTCCCTACTACTTGCTAAGGAGCATAGGCAAGATGTCAAATAGGATTCAATCCAAGTCTAAGGATGTGGATACTAGCATATTTCACTCTAGATTGATTAGAATGCTATTTTCTGAAGAACTGGGTAAGAAGGATATCTCATGGGATCATTTTTTTATTGCTTCTCACTTCAAGTTGGATATAGCATCCACTCCTCAGTCGCAGAAAGAAAACCCTTTATCATCCACCAGTGATGCTAAAGCAGGTACCAGTAAGAAGAGAAAGGGAAAAGTTCATGTTCAAGATTCATAGGTCATCAAGGAGGTCACAGGAACTGAGGAGGAAGCTTGTCATTCCCCACAGAGAGATTTTTCACGCCCTCCTCCACCAGAGTTAGAAGAAGTTCCTTCTACTACTAAAACTACAACAAAGAAAGGGAAGAAGCTACACTTCTCCTCATCTCCTCCAACAACGAGTACTAAGGTCAGGAAACCTTTCACAAGATCAACTCTTAAAGAGGTTTTTGAAGAACAGTCCCTACCAAAAGCCTCTATCCTACAAAAAAATAAAGGTAAAGGCATTGTAAATCCTGTGGAGAAGAAGGAAGAAACCCCTGTGCAAAATAAGAAAGATAAAGGCAAAGGTATCAAGAAGCCTGATGAGATAGACAAGGAAATTCCTATGCAGCAGGAAGAGGAGACCATGAAAAATATTGTTGAGACTGTTCATGTCACTACTCCACCTGGAAACCAGACATTCAAAAGATTAATCAGGCAACTTAGGGATGCTAGGAAGGAGGTGGCTCAGTTGAAAGCAGAAGCCATGTCTGTCAGGGTTAAGATGAAAGAACTCATGGATGGCTACAACCACACTCTTGACCTAGCAAGGTTTGCAACAAGAAAGGCCCAACATCTCCATAGGCAGCTCAAAAACCTTTACAGACAGAAAAAAGGCTTTGAGTCTTAGAATAGGAAGCTCAAAGCAGAGTTGCAACATTTTCAAGATGAAGTGGCTCAAAGGAACTTGCAGCTATTGGTTGAAGCTGATATTGAAAAGGAGACACCAACAACCAAGGAGAGCATAGCTCCAATGAAGAAGCATGTCACTGCTAAAAGGAAGAAGCCTGTTGTGCCAAAGGAGGATCCTCCTTCTCCAAGAAAGAGTGTCAGGTGAAGTGTCAGGTTAATGAAGTAGTTGGTGAAAGGTGAGCCCCATTTTTTAATATGGTCCCTTTTTGTGAGGACAAACTGTTGTTGAAACACTACTTTTGCCACCTATACATGCTTCTAAGTGCTTACTGTTCATATTTTTGGGCTTTTTATGAAGAATTAACTCCTTCAGCAGTAATGGTGCAGACATTCCGTAGCGCTATGGCGCTACATAATAGTCTATTTTTGATGTTCCACCATTTTGCTACCTACAATGTTGTCGAATCACCTAAAGCTAATGGTGTTGCTACTACTCAAGTTTGATACTCATTCTTCACCTGTCCAAGTGAAAGTGCTGGGTATTTTGATGGCGCTACCTAAAGTTCGACAGAACACACATGCGGGTGCTACCTAAATTCGCTACCAAATTTCTGGCAGAGACAAAATTTGCACAGAGATGCACCATAATGGCACTATCGAAATTCACTACCTAATATCTTGCAGAGACTGAAGTTTGCACAAAGGATAGGAAGGTTTGGCGCTACCTTTTCTAGTTGTCTAGTTTTGGGGTTGTGCTACAGAATCTCATGAAATTTGGTGAAGGCACTACAAAGTGCGCTACTCAGAGTGCTACCAATAGATACCAGGATTCCAGGAGGGTCAAGCTAACAACTTTTTGGATAGCTGATGATGGAGAGAATTGCAAAAACAACAGCTGGCAGCATGATGACAACCACATGCCCCTAAAGGACACATGGTAAACAAGGAGTTGCGTACCAAAGGGGGATCAGTTAGTTCAAATATTGGTTGGATTAGTCACCAACACTTTCCCATTTTATAGCATAGGTTGTTATTCAAGTTGTTAGATGGAATAAATTCTTAGAGATTTTCATGGGAAGAAGGCCAGCTCGCACCTCCAATTGTTGCCTCCCTTTTTTATATAAATAGATAGATGAAATTCTTTAGTAGGTTCGAATGGTTGAGAAAGGCTCCCTTATACTGTAATATTTTGATGAATTTACTGTGAACTGGTGATGTACTTGATTTGAGACATCTTGGTTAATAGAAATAAACTTTTTTTTCCAGCTTATTTGCTTCTGATGCTGAAGTGTTCATGCTTTGAATGATTCACATGAATGGTTGTGGTGATATTATGATGTATGCTTGATTATTATATTAACATGATTTTTCTTTACTTTCCTTAAGTTCTGAACTCAATAAGATCTTGTGTTAAGAATCTTTCTTCCTTAGGTTGTCTGCAGACCTGATGTTTACATCAACCTCTACATTCCTCTCTCTGAAGTCTTCCCTCTATTCATACCTACTCCCACTTATTGATTGAAGTTAGTCAAGACCTTGATTGCTCGTGCATGCTAGCCCTGATTTCTGAGTTTGAACATTATCATTTTGAGTCTTATCCATTTGACCCCTCAAAACTCTTTTACATTCGCATATAACCTGATGGGTATTAGGCTTTCCTTCCATGCAATCTGAAGGTGATTCCTAGTGCTAACAAGATCCTTAGCTGTGTTTTCAATGATCCCTTTCTCTTGGAAAACCTCATCAAGGGCTTTCCCCTTAGTATTTTGTTGGTCAATAACTTGTTCCCCTTCTTATTGAAAATCAACAGTAAAGGTTTCAAGGGAAATTAGTTTCTTCAAACTGAGAGTGTCTGAGGTATCTTCATGACCATTGATTTTGTTTCCTGGGGAAAGAACATTTTTTACTCTGGACAAAAATATATTTTCCTCGATTTGTATGACCATGTTACCAACTTCATGGAGTTAATTTGGATTCTTTTTATTAGGAGAAACCCTAAATGCAACAAGAGTGCATTGGTAAAGAGATACACGAGGTCCTTGTCCTCAAGAAAATGGTCTCCAGGAAGTTGATACAACAAACTCTCAAATCTATTCCAGAAGTTCCAAACAGTCTCAATTTCACCTTATTTTGCATACTGGAGTCTGTTTAGAAATGTTTGGATCTCTTCCAATTTTATACCCCACTCTTTTAGAAATACTTCTTCCAGCTGGTTCATAGAGGTGATGCTAGCATTGGGAAGGTCATCATACCATTTTTTAGCATTCCCATGAAGAGTGGTGGGAAAAATTTCCATCACTACATGTTCGGCATCATCATCGACAGGATGGAGTCTAAAATAAGAATAAAATTCATTCATATGAAAGTTATCTCTTTCCCCATCGCTACCAGTGAATCTAGGGAGCCATCTTTCGAATATCAGGGGCATTTTTCGTGGGTATCCTAGGATTTTTCTCATGTCTAAAGATTTGTAATTCCCGAGATCCCATTGTGAATTCATTTTTGGCTTCATCATCAGTGGAGTCACCAGATAATTTTCTTGAAACTATCAAAAGATAAGGGAAAACACCCTAAGTGGAGTCACCAGGTAAGCTTGTAAGATTAAGACTTTTGAGGCAAGGCTTACCGAAAGGTGTCGTCTTAGAAAGTTTTGACTCAGTGTTCCCCGACAATGGTGCCAAAATGTTATCGCGTAGTTTGTAGTTAGGATTAAAGCTAGAAGTGAAGAGGCAAACTGGCATAACTGGAACCAATCCCACCCAATGCCACCTCAATGGGATGGTTCTTTCTGTTTAGGGAGGTAAGGCCCAGGGGAGACGTCCCCAGTGACCTAGGGTTTTGAGAAGGCAAAGGATTGTAAGACAAAGATAATTTCCCCCTCTCACAAGTCACCACCAAGCGGATAGTCCAACCTCCTTTTCAGTTTCCCTTTCATTCAAGAAGGACTAAAAATCAAGTGTTACTCTCAAGTGTTACTCTTTAGGGAAAAAAAATACATCTTCTAATGGATCAAGTCAAAGTGTTACTCTCAAGTGTTACTCTTTAGGGATAAAGACTAATTACATTTCCTTTGTCCCATGCCATCAACACTCGTCATGAAGTCAGGAACCTCAGATTCCCCACTCTTTAGCTCTTTATTACAACCTTTTGACTGCTTCAACGTAGGTCAAGGCTTCAGGGACCTATCAAGCCGTCAGCGATCCCTCACAGCCAATAAAGAGAAGTATAACCAAAAATGGAGAAGCATCTACCCGAGACAAAGCAACAAGAAACATATATATGCAAGCCTACTCACTTGGTTAGTACTTCATATAATCAATGACTATCTGACATATATAGGCAATTGAATAATAAATACTGACGAAGTCAATGTTTATAAAATAGCAACGATGTACAATATTACTTCTTCAATAAATGCTAAGATAACGTGGTATTCAATGTGACAATTAACACTTCATTTAAACAATGCCTTAAGTAACCATTCAATTGCTCATAAGAAAAGTGATAGCTGCACAATGGGTTTTAATAGCAAAATATGACAACAACGATTAGTTAGTAGGGTTAGTCTTTAGGGTTAGAAGGTTAGTAATTGCTTTCAAATATTTGATTTAAGTTTACTCAAGACAAAGAGGTCTTTAGATCAGTGCCTTAGGGTTAATGGAGTCAAAAGTAGAGGACGCAAAATTTGAAGGATCGCATGAAAATAACAATTCTAAGGAAAAGAGGGTTAGACCTTGAGGTGTTGTTAAGGCAAGGCCTCAAGGATGAAACCCTAGGGGAGAGAGGATCACTTTGGTGTAGGGGAACTAGGCCTCATTGCTCTCTCCTCCTTCCTTAGCTCAATGAAAAAAACAGCTAGCTCAGAAAGTGGCATAAAACTAAGAAAATAAGTTTTGTAGGCAACGTGTTGCTATGGCAAGGATTTACCAGCAAACCCTAGAAAATCAGCTCATCAAGGTGTAGGGGAACTAGGCCTTGATGTGTCTTTCCTTCTTAGCTTCATAAAAGTAAAAACGGCTAGCATAGGAGAAGATGGATTTGAGTGTTTCTAAGGCAAGGCTCAATCTGCTTCAACAAGTGCTAAAAGTAGAGTGTTGCTAAGGCAAGGCTCTATCTTCAGCAAATGAAATGGATAAAAATCTTGATAGGGACATGGGACAAGGACCTTCTATGTGTGCTTGTCCCCTAGGGTTTTAATCAACAAATTATAACCATAAATGTAAGAGAAATAAAACTACAACCATTCACTTAAGAATTTTTGCATAAATTTACTTACATTCAACCAAGAAATCAAGTAGCAAACCCTAGTTGTAACACCTTCCACCAAGATAAATGCCAAAATGCCAATAAAAAGTCTCCTTCAACATGTGCACCTCAAAATTTCAGCCAAAACCCTAAAGAGGGTGCAAATTTCAGACCTCACCAAGTGGTGAGTGAGTGATGATGAAAAAATGAGAGTAAAAACCCTCAATTTATACTGTACCATGACCTAATTTTACTTTTAGGTCATAAAAAGGATGACAAGCCCAAAAGACTAAAAATCATATTGTTTTACATTAAATGAATAAAACTAAAACCCTAATCAAGATAAAGAGAGACGCCATGCCCCTTTTAGGGTGACGTTAGCCCCTTCTAGGGAAAATGCAACATCCTGGAGAAAAACGTTAGCTCTCCTTGGGCTTCTCCAACCTGCCACACGTGCCAACACTGCCAAATATACCTCCCAAGACATCCAAAAGGCTGGATGACATCATTATCATCATGGGTGACGTCCTAGGCCTTCTAGGGTCAACGTTCCAATGGAGGGGGCACAACCCCCCTAGGTCAAGCTCTGCCAAGGTGCCTCTGGTGGAACGTCCTCCTCTTCTCTGATGCAAAGCCTCTGACCAACTTTTTCCTATCACTACCCCCTGATGGGGTCTCAACATCCATATGCTAGGCTCTTCAACCCCATGGAGGTCTAAACAGATCATCTCCCCATGTGTACCGGTCCAATATGGTACATGTCCGTCGGGCATGATCCTGCACATCAACAACTACGCCCTCCATGGGCTCATAAGTCACAGGAATCATAGCAATGTCAATCACATCTCATAATCAATATTATCAAGCATGTGCATAAACCCCTACTATCTCAGTTAAAAGCTCAAATGCATTATACAAGCATGCAATACAAGTTTGGAGAAAGTGACAAGGTGTCCTATTGGTCTAGTGTCCACTGGAAGAGGAAAGTTTCCAGAAGAGACCTCATCTGAGCCATGCAAGTGGGTGATGTGTATAAGGGATGTCCAGGCAAGTGGATGTAATGAGAGAAGAGGGTGAAAAGCTTTACATGTGGGTGCCTTTGTAGAAGGCGAGCTGCACCTGTCCTGGATGCAATTTTTTTCCAAGCCCATTCATGCCTTCTATTCTTTTTTATTTATTGCTTTTTTCTTCAAGAGGATAATCAGGGGACACTGCCCTCACATAGTGACCAGTGGTGACATCGTTACCCACAAGTACTTTCATAGAAATGAGAAGGTTGGCTCATGATGAGACCCCCTTTCCCTTGGCCATGCAACCAAGGGTCACTACCCTGGCGTGGTAACCAACTGGTGGTAATGTCATACTGCTAGGTGCCCACAGACCTAATAGGCTGGTTCATGATGAGACCCCCTATCCTCTAACTAGGTCTTGTTTTATTATTTTTTGCGGGTCCCTCCTATTTCTTGCTGAGAAACCTTTTATTCCTTTCTCGGGGATCCCCAGGCAAAGCATCTCGAGGTTTTATTCTAAGGCTTTTATCTTTTTCCAGCTTGATTTTACCTTCTGGGCCTTTATCCCCTTCTTCCCATTAAGTAAGGTGTAATCCTCAAATGATAGATCAACCCAGTATCCAAAAAAGTGTAATGGGATAGGTGAGTGGGAAGCAAGATGAAAAAATGGTGCTATGACAGGAGCGGACGATGGCTTTTCAGAAATCCCCCCAGTGGCAAACCAGAGCCTACAAACACATGCTTACTAGGGCGTCCTGTCATTCCCCCCAGACATGGTCAAGTTGGAAAGCATAAGATCCAAGCATTTGTTAGAAACAAAAGGAATTAAATGCACATATTTAATGGTTTTGATGATCAAAGTGACACATACCATGATACCTGGACTCATTACCTCATGGAGCAAGAACCATATCTAACACAAGACCAAGCCGATAGTGATGGATGTTGTTGCTACTGGCAGGGTAGAGGGACTGAAAGTGAGAAAAGATGGGCCCTCCAGGGCCATGCTAAAGTCGATATGGCTCTTAGTACTCTAGGACCTTTGGTCCTTGAGACATGATCTCCTAGTTATCCCTAAAAGTGGGGGATAAGAAGTATGAACCTACCTAGAGCAGTAGAGGTGGCCAAATTGCTTTCTTTTCTCTATACAAACATGTACCTACTCCATGCATCATTGTCTAATAGGTGATTGCCTACAAAAACATCTTATTTAGGATGAATTTAGGGATTATATGAGGTGATTTCATGGTCCCATAAACCATAATGCAAGTGCCATACTCAAGTAGGTACTAGTCACCAACTGACCCTACACTAGACAAAGCTTTGTCAATTATACAAAATGTTGGTAAGCAAAAAGGGAGTTGATACAAGGGAATTCGAAAATATTCATAGATTTTCTAGTACTCAAACCAGTACTTATGCTCCCACAACACTTTGCATTAGATATGAATTGGAGTATCATTCAGATGCCATGCCCAAATCATCCCTGAGTATGTGTGGATGACACACATCATGTCCAATAGATAAGATGGCATGTGGAAAATGGGGAATTTTTTAGGATCTATGTGTTTGAAAATAGCAAGTGTTTGTTTCAACATTAAGGACATAATGTTTTCCCATTTGAATAATGATCTTGAGGATGTAATATAATAAATTAGGGGAACCCAAGAAATTTTGAATTTATGGGTTCCTGGTTCCTCATATATCCTGCACAACATAGCTACTAGCGGGAAACCCCCCCTATGGATACACCATGGTTTACTATGTAGGCAGATCAATAAAAGTTTAAAAGTCTCCTACTTCTCTAACTACCCCAATCATACCCAAGACTTATGCAATAAAAAAAAAATGAGAAGGATCAGGTAACTTTACCTCTACTCTATGTCCAGTGATGATCCTCTCACACTCGATAGCTTCGATGATTGCAAACCTCCTCCCAAGGCTGGCCTACATTCAAAGACAGACAAACAAAAAGCTACAAGCATGAATTTCATACATAAAGAAGGGTTATATGTTAGAATAAAAACATAAATCAAATGCAAACATTCGACACATCATGTTTTGGGATAGGAAAAGTACTTTTATTGATAATACAATGATCACTTACAACCAAAGTTGGCTACTGCTCCATAAACCTGGTCTGAGCTCCTCTTCATCAAGCTCCAAGTGAACATCTGTATGGATTCTCCTCTCAACCTTATTCTTGGGAATTATAACGGGTTTATGATGGAGGAAGGAAGGCAAATTGGGGCATTATGAGGCAATTCTCACAAAAGGGCTGCAAATGATTGGGGTAAGGAGGGGATGTGAAATGGGCAGAGTTTCATTGTTCTTATGTCTAGATGTGGAATGAGACCCCAACACCTCATTTTATATGGTAAAATGATGGTTATTCGGTTGGGTGACGAGCTATAGGTGGTGGATTAGCTGGGAAACTACCCAATAGCCTGTAATCTCAGCGAATTCCTTGCAACTTTTTATTTTTTGCAACTTTTGCAAGTATACGCAGGTTGTAGTGGTGAAACATGCATATGTACGTGAGATGTAGTGGTGCAACAAGCGTATGTACACGGACAGTAGTGGAGCAGGGTACATACATCTTTAAAAAATGAGTTATTTAGAAGAGCAACTCAGTAATGGCTTGGTAAAAATTGCAAGTAAGAGGGCCAAATGCCAGGCATGCATATGTAGAGAAATTTAGGGTTATAATGGATGCCCCCTATTTTTTGAGGTCAGAAGAGCATATGATGTCTAAAATAAATTATAAAATCTTCACCAATGTACGAAACGAGTGAGCCTGGGACTAGAGTTCGAGAGGTGCCATTTGCAAAAATAACAATTGTCTCTCTGAGGCGGGCATACCCATGCTCGGGATGAAATAAATCATGGATTCCAATCAAATACACTGCAGATCCATGTCATATAACTATATAAAGTGTATCCACGAGAAATACACAATGGATCTACATCTCAAAATCAAATATATACAAGTATAGTATCCATCTTCAAGAAGCCAATAACACTTGATGGCTAGAGATGAGGTCTTCAAATCTCGAGCACCAACTTCAAGATCTTCAAAACTTGGGTAGGAATGTAATGTGAGTGTACAACTTCACTACCCAAAGGTCTTCGATGGCTCATCAGGAAAAGACACGAGGATCTCGATGATTAGGCAAATAACTTCATTGATTTCGAACAAGGACTTGATTGGATTTTGGGATGGCCAGGCATGAGGGCAAGAGAAAAACTGTAGAAAGGTCAACTCAAGCCGCATGAAACTTCCCTTGGACAAGAGAACAAAAGATGATCAGACTCAGGCAGCATGACATTGACATAAGTTCATGTTGCAGGAGGCAATGCAAACTCTCCATGTGTTTGGAAGAGTAACCAAATGGAGGAGGACACAACTCTATGTAGCGAGAACAAATTCCTAAGGTCATATTAGATCCCAAATCTTGACGAACAAGTGAAAGGATGTTCTTTGTCCAAGGATGACTCATTGTGCTGCCAAAAAAAAGAATATATATTTCTCGTCCCCTCATTTTGGTTTTTTTATTTTTTTGTCTTTTTCAGTTTTTAAAGAGCTTGAAAAAGAATAAAATAATGCTGCGTTACAAAGGAGGAATGAGTGTCTCAATCACACTAGTTCCAAGCACAAGGAACACACTAATGCTCAGAGCAAGGAGACATGTGCAGGAAAATGACACTCGGGGAAAAATCCTCCATGGATCAAGGTGTCAGGTCGTAGAGGCAAAGTGCTACAAGGATTGCCTATAAGGCATGCTTCAAAGGTTCAGTTGAGAGAAACATGGAGCCAGCATTAGGCCAAAGACGCAGAGA
>JASDQU010882412.1:15542-48850 GCA_032191745.1 Picea mariana | reverse complement strand
CTATGAACTAACGGGTTAGAGATTTAATCAATCATACAATCAATATTCCAATAATGACAATCTCATATGGCAGGACGGAAAAAGAAATTATTTTATTAACTTCACAATGATACCTTACAATGATAAAGTCAGCTACTGCTCCTTGATCCTGATCCTGGGCTCTTCTTCCATTTTCTTCCAACTGCTTTTCTCTATACTTCTCTTTGCACAAGGATGGATAAAGGTTGGGACAAAGGGAATGCTCATTCGGGTATAGTTTCTTTACCATGATTCTCCTCTTTCAAATGGGACCCCTAACCCTTCTTTTATAGGCTAGAAGAAGCTAGGTATTTGGTTGAGTGACCGGCCATGCATGGTCGAAAGGTTTAGTTAACTTGCCCAAAGATGTGTGTTCCATCAACAACTTTTCTTTTACCATGATTTTGTAGGTACACACGGACTGTCTTGGGTTAGCTAGTGTGTACACGCATGCAGTAATGGAGTAGGGTGTGTGGGTTTTTATAAAAGGGGTTTTTAAGAAGAGTTGTTCAACAGTGTTTTGGCAAAGAGGGAATATGAGATGGCCTGATGCCAGGTAAGCATGTCTGGTGCAAATTAGGGTTATAACACCCACATAGTTATGAATAAGTTTTTTTTACAAGAACTCAAATATATTATTAATAAAAAAAGTGTTGCAGAGGAACACAAAAAGTTACAATAATAAAAAAAGTGTTGCCGAGGAACAAAAAAATTTACAATAAGAGTCCCAAAATTTGGCTCTAAGGATTTCATCCATAAGATTCCTACTACTGGCCTATCTCTTCTTATATCTATCTAGACTAAGAAAAGCTTGCTTACATTCCAAAATTTTGTAGAATAACTATAATAAAATATGCCTAGTATGAGTATAATCCTTAAATACATTAAGTACACACCTGAGGTGGGTGTGGTTGCTCTTAATCTTGCATTTCATGTTCCTGAATGGTTCAAATAAAAGTGTCATTGACCTACTGCTAGAGAGGACCCACTGTTAGATGTGGATTCTTCAAGTGTTTCTCGATACCGCACCCTTTGAATCTACAATTGCTTCACTTGAGTTTTAATGTCTTCCAATTCATCATTTTGTTGGCGCATAGTATCTAGATGTTGAATGAGGATATATAAAATTTGTAAGACCAATGTTGATAGAGATCATTGGTCCAATTAGGTTTGATACACTTCATGTTCCATAGCTTCCACTATTAAGACAAGATCTTGAAATTGTGAGTGACGTCGAGACATGCTGGAAAAGTCGACATCATGTATCGATAGCATAAGTGATAGTTGCTTCCATCGTCCTTTACACAACCAAGTTCCTTGACATTTCCAGGGAGATATAAGACATGGAATTGTGACTGGCAGGATATCCTATCTTAACAAAGAGCAGACTGTAATATCCCCTGACTGAGGGAAACTTTGACAACAGGAGAGAATTGAGGGAAGAGAACCTTTCTCTATGAACTGAGCTGACATATCCCACAAATTTCTATTGAATTGATACTGCCTTCCTTAATTTAAAATTTTTTCTCTACCTCTATACACTTCATGCTTCCTAATTCTCATCATGTCCTTGCACATTGTGGAATGATTGTCACCAATCGGCTAACCATACTTCTCATTAATCCAAGAAGGGGTCAGTACTTTCTTGCATGTGGGTCTCATGATAAAGATCTTGCCTTTCCAATATAGAATGATCATGCCCACACTTGAACCAGGACTTCTTCTTTGTGTGATGATTATGCACAAGCTTTGATCGTGCCTAGACCCTGTGACAAGCCTTGAATCCATTGTATCAACCAAAGATTCCTTCATAACTATAATGTACCTTGCCCTGATTATCCCACCTTGCATGAGTGGAGAATGCGTTGTTGAAATATTTGGTTTGGAATTGAAAGTTATTTTTCATATGCCATGGGATACCCACGATGTTATGACATTGGGGGATCCTTGAGAGTATGACAAATGTGTGACATGAATTACATTGGACCTCATGTACATTTATTATGGAATTTGAACATGAGAGAAACTACCATTTATTTTAATATCCCCTTTTGGTAGAGTTTTTTCCAAGTTTGCTTGGGTATCCGCCCATTGGTTATTTTCCCTTTTGACATGGTAAAATGAGACCTAGGAAATTCTTGCTAATTCTAAGTTAGCATTTTTTATGATGTTACTTAGATAAACATTAATTCTAAGTTAGCATTTTTTATGATGTTACTCAGATAAACATTGGGGGTGTCTCCCTTGATCATACTTTGAATAATGTTCTGTGAATCCCCATTACTGATTAAATGTTGTAGTTGTACCGTCTTAGCTAGTTGGAATAATGATGTTACTTAGATAAACATTAATTCTAAGTTAGCATTTTTTATGATGTTACTTAGATAAACATTGGGGGTGTCTCCCTTGATCATACTTCGAATAATGTTCTGTGAATCCTCAATAATGATTAAATGTTGCAGTTGTACCCTCTTAGTTAGTTGGACTCCCTTGAGGAGGGTGTACTCATATGCTTGATTATTGGTATCTTTCCCTAGGATCCATGCATACTTAACCATATGATGTCCTCTCGGGTCTAGGATGAATCCTCCTGCATCTTATACCCCAATATTTCCTTTGGAAGCTCCATCAAATCATAACAAATGTTTGTCTTGAATTTTGATTCATTCAAGAAAGTCACTGGAAGAGAAATGAAGCTTCCATCCTGATCTTACTTGTATATGGGAAGGAGGGAGAATCTGTATTCAAAAATTGTCAAGTCATATATGTTATATACCATCAAGATTCTAAGGGGAGGATAAATTCATGCACCTTCAATTTAGAAACTTTGCGATTTGGGATTGTGTAGTACCTATAATATTGGATATAGATGGTTCTTCCTCCTTGAAGACACTTCTATTCTTGGCCAACCAGATCTTCCAACAAATATATTTGGGAAGGGACAACCACACTCTTCTAAAAATGGGTTTATTGTTGAAGGAACCTTGATACTACTTCATCCAATATCCAAGAAAGACTTGTATGGATATTGGCATCCTAATTATATTAGGTAGGTCATGAAACAGATCCTTATAAATGTCTAGTACTATCTAGAATTCTAGAAACATCTACAATATTGTTTCACTGTAAGATTTACAGAAGACACACCTTGTTGGTCCTTGAATTCCTCTTCAAACTATGTTGGTGTTTCACATAGTTGTGAGACCATAGGTTCAAGTTATTGTTAAACCAACAAAACCATTTAGACACCATCCCTTTCGAGATCACATGTATGTGTAGATGAATTCTCACTTGAAGTATCTATTGGGACTATAGGAATGATATTTCTGCAGTGGTGAGGGAATGGGAGGCTATTATTATGTTCATTCTTAATTATTTGTTTTGTGTGCATTATTCTACAAGTGCTCTTATTCTATTAATTAGTGGATTTCAGGTTCTTATTACCATAATATTCTAGTTTACTGCATAAAATCTATTGTAGCAGCCACAACCATTGCACCATGATTACACATAACATAAATCTACCCTAATATGTATCCACATAGATTCCATAAACAATCACAAAAAATACATGTAACACAACATTTAAAGTGGTTCACCCAACTCTGGGTTATGTACACAATGGATGGGTTCTTTATTATGTGTTTGGTAATTTCTTCAGGCTTGCACACTACACTTACAAAGATACGTCGTGGTTATATTTATCTTCTCCTACCCTAGTCACTCTACAGTGAAAGCCTTTCTCTCTCTACATCATCTCCTTAGTATTCAGACATAGATTCATATTTTCAATGGAATGGATCCATAATAATAATTAGCAGAGAACTGAAAAAGGAGGAACTAAATAGGAACAAGAAGGAACCCCTATTCTCCCAACCCATTACATATTTATACATAAAATATAGGTCTTAAAACCCTACTTTTTTCATCCCAAAATCCCTATTACAATGCATGACTACTCCAGTTAACTGGTTGTTTGGGATTCTTTCACCTACTTTTCCGTCTACATACTAATTTTTCACTTTGACTGTTGTTCATCTTGATTTTGCACGTCCTTCTTTCTTTATAACATCAGGTTGTCATCCTTCGTTTCTGTCTGCTTTCTTCTCCAATGTTATTCTCTGTTTTATTCTTCTTTATTCCTCTTTCTATGCATTGTCTTCCTAAATGCACCTCAACTGCACATTGTCCTCCTAGATGTGCCTCAATTGTGAACTCCCTATTCTTTCTTCTTCTTTTGTGCATGTCTTCTACACTTAGGATTTTTATAAAAATTGTATCCAAAACTTCATGTCCAACAGGCCCCCAACAGTCACATGTGGATCATTCTGAACCACTTAGGCCTATGGCCTGCTCTTCCATGTCACAATGAAATTTTGAGAGGCTTCATTTTATACTTCCACTTATTTGAGTATCGTTGCCTCTGTTTCTACGATCTCTTCAATCCCCTACATAGTCAAGGCTATAATTTTATCTTTTTCTTCCTAAGTTGCTTGTTTTACCTTGCCCTCTGTAGTGGCTAATTCACCTATCACCATCACTACTTCTTCCTACAGTGGTCCTAAACATTGTTGAAGGATCTTTTGTTGATCCCCCATCTTGTCCACTTACACGTATGACTACCACTATGCCAAAATGATTGTCATACGTTCATTTGGTGGACGTGTAGTTATTTTCTCTGAATCTTGTTGATCATTTTCCTATGCTTCTCTTAAATTGGCCTCTACAACCTTCATCTGAGGATATTCCACCAATTCTGTCTAGATATACATGTTCTCCTCACGGAGTTTGGCACACTCTTCTTCAACCTTCTTGATGTTGGCAAATGTTGTCATCATCATTCTCTCCCTACTTTCTCTTACTTCTGGTGGTGTTCCTGGAGTACTATGAAATTTTAGGTCTTCTATATATGATTGGAAGCCTTTTATGACTTCTTAGATATGAAATACTTGTTCCTCCATAGTAGCTTCTACTATCGAGAATTATGGAATTTCCTTGTATAATTTTTGGATGACCGCTTGTGTTTTCTGCACTACAATTATGACTTCATCCTTTTCCTTGAGGGATTTCTTTACCCTTTCCTCAGCCTCATATTTGTCTTTCATTACTTCTTCCAATACGAATTCAACTTTCTTATTCAGTTGGATAGCAACATCATATTGTTTCTACATCTGATCCCTTTCGTCTATTATTTTTTTCATCTCCTTGTGTGCTTCATCTCCCCGACTCTTAATCTCTTGCAACAAGCCTATTTAAAATTATTGTAATATTTGTATTGGAATCTTTGATACCACTATGTTTAGGTGTCTTTGTGTGTTCACATGTTATTGTAATTCATCCATTGGAAATTCAAGTGCATCCATCTCAATTTGGAGTGTTGTGTACCTGACTGCTAGTTGGGTTAAGACTGGGTGCGTAGTATTTGATTCCTTCCCTAGAATTATGGAAGGCCTTCCCTCTGTCCTACATTATTTTTTTATGTTGGTTTCTTCCAAGAGTTGTTGGAGTGTTGTCAACAGATCATGCACCCTTTGTTGCTTGTCTTTTTTTTTTCCTGATTTCTTCCTCAATGAATTCCTCCGCGACATCCTATACTTGGTAGCCAATGCGATGCATGTCATCATTGGTCAAAGTATAAACTGGGGTTTCACTATGTGCTTTAGCATTCCTGTGCGCCCCTCTTTATGTTTCCTTCCCCTTATCCTTTCTTTTTCTCATGTCGTGGGGACTATCTATTGTACTTCCACTATTGATGGGTCAAGTGTATCTCCTATGCCATTTTTTTGTTCGTTCCCCTATTCGTCATCCGATTCTTCATCACTCTTATATTTCTCTTATTTGTCTTACGGGTGCCCAGTTTTCTCTATCGTGGTTTTCCACCCATCTTCACAATCATTCAAAATTAGGAATACATCTTTTGATGTTGTGGCGAGTCCTTCTTTTCTTGCACATACATGTGGTGCATACCTGTGTTGAATCACACCATGTATTTGTATCTTTCCATTGTATCACCTAAGATGCACGGTGTATGTGTTAGAATAATATGTGTGCTTATTTCACCATAGACAATATAGAAATATTGTCACCTGACCATAGGCCGAAGCCACCCCTGAGAACCTTAACCTTGATAGAGGGAATAATTCTAGAAGAAAACCCTATAACCAATAGCCAATTAGGGTAGCGTACCTCTCTCCAGATATAGCATACCAGGAAGAAATTCCAAACCATAACCAAGATAAATTCCAAGCCAAAACCGTAAGATTCTAGTTGCAGCAGCTACAACTGCAACTCCTCTCCAAACTTGTGCACCACTAGTTTTTTGTCGTTGCAAGAGAGTGTGTGACAAATGAGATCTAGCGACCTGTATTTATACTGCTCCATCTTATCTTTCTAGGCTGATTTATCTTCCTAGGGAATAATAACTCAATATTAATTATTCTATTAAGATGCCTAGTCATCTAGAGTTATTATCCAAGTATTTAGGGTTTCTCTTACTTCTTAGAATATTCTATTCTCGTCAAGATTACATGTAGATTTTAATACCTCTCGTAGATACCATAATATCAACACTCCCTCCTAGCTAGGGAGGTATTAAAGGCAATGGTCATGAACACAAATAGAACATTCAACTATTAGCATCATCATAACCACACAGGTTATCTCATGATCAAATCATGAGCACCATCATCACTATCAGTATCATGTGATAGAATCAACTGCATAATATGTTGAAGCCATACTCCATCTGAGTAATCAGGCATGATGTTGAATAAGTCACTTACTCCACAAAGTGATACAAGAGCCATTCTTATAGTATGTACATATTTCCTAGAAGAATAATTGTTCCAACAGATGTTGGAAGCCAGACCATGGGCTACAAGGACTATTATTCTGTTGGAAGCCAGACCATGGGCTACAAGGACTATGAAGAATGATTGTCCTACACCATTTTCCACAAGGAGAATGTCTTTCCATCAACATACTGACTATCCACTTGGCTGGTAATTGTATCCAACACTAGTGATATTTTCCATGGCAATCAGAACATTGACATTCAATAGAACACAATTGTGTCTATCCATAGTAGTACAAAACTACCATCCAGTGGTATACAACCACACCTAGTAGCACACGGCTACTAACTAGTGACACATAGTCACAACCAGTGAAACACATCCACCATAGTAGCATACAACTACTATCCAAAGACATACAATCTCCACAACAATCATATCATATAATATCAACCTGTATAACAATATCATGGTACAAACTGAGTCATCTCAGCTATTCTTCCACTCAGATCTGTGAGATCTAAAAGAGCATATTCCCTCAGAAATCAAAACATCAGCCATGTGTTATCTGGACTATTCTTCCCAATCATAGAAGAATAATTGTCCTTGGTTTCTGAACCTATACCATTCACCTAACTGGGCCATTCCTCTGGAACTAATCATAGTGCAACCTGGAGAGAATGATTCTTCCCTAGGGAATGTCTATCCTTGATTACTAAACCTGGACCATTCACCTAACTGGGCCATTCCTCCAACACTAATCACAATGCAACCTGGAGAGAATAATTCTTCCCTAGGGAATGACTATCTAGACCATTTCCTAATGGGAATGATTGTCCTACACCAACCTCCATAATGGACCATTCTTTGAAACTACTCACAATTGTGAACTTTGAATGAATAATTGCCTGACGAGGTGGACCATTCTAGTTTACCACTACTCAGATTGAATTCCAAGAATAATGACTTTCCTAGACCATTTCCCCACATTGGACACAAGGGGAATCGATGTCTATGGTACATCAACAATCTATTAGACCATTTTCATTACAAAAATGGTTGTTCAATCTGGACCATTTTCCACAATGGAAAATGGTTGTTTGTCATAAATATCGAACCACTTTCTGAACTGGAAAGGAACTTCCCATCCTGGGCCATTTTCTGAATTGAAAAATGACTTTCCATATATTAATAACATATCATTTCTCCCTCCCAACCTGGGAGTAAGAGGCTTTACCAAAATATTTTATATTTTCTCATCTATGGAGATATACTAGAGAACCATCTCTTTCTTCTAGACTTTATCACGGAGAATATAATTCTTGATATCATTGTACTTTGGTCTTTCATGGAATATCGGTTTTCTCTGAAAGCTTCACACAGTTCTGATCATTACAATATATCATGGTCGAATTCAACACTTATTTTTCCTGCTAGCTCATGACATCGTGGAAAAGATCAAACTAAAACATATCCAAGTATCACTTCTTCTGTCATCATGAGAGTTTTCCATGGATTAGAAATCCATCATCCCAGACTTCTGAGTAACCATTATGATACACTATCTTTGTCATAGAAACTTTTCACCATGCTTCTGTTGTATATGAGATACTCTGCATCAAATTGTTTGAATCCATACAAGGTCTTCTTTTATCTTCATACATCGGTCTCTTTCTGGTATAATCTTCTTTCTCAATTTTCTTTATTGGGAAGAACAGTCTTTTACATGGATAATGCAAGAGGTATATTTGATTAATGGAACAAGTTGTCGTCATAATCTTCTACCTCCTTGTGGAAGAACCTCTATTTGTGAATCTCTCAATCTTCCATTTATAAGTCTTTTTCACATTTTCTTACATATACTATTCTTCATAAAAAAATTCATTTCTTCTACTTGATTGTTTCAATTGGGTTCAAACCAAGATGGTATCCTTGTGATTCTCGGTATAATAACTTGTTCAATTGGTTGTTCTGACTTTTCTTTTTTTTCTTGGAATATTCATGTTCTTCCTCATCTTCAATTTTGGAGTCCATGCAATATTTTATAGATTCTATGCCCTTCCTTTCTAAAGGTTCCAACTTCTTCTTTTCGTCATAGGATCATAAATGTAGATGGACAACCAAGGATATCCAGAGCTTCTTGAAGAAGAATTTGTATGATCACGTGTTGTTTATCATGGATTCTACTTTCAATGGGAACATGGATAAATACTTCATAATCCTCAATAGATCATATCATTTAGGATTAGCTCCTTCCTAATCCTTGATTCATGAATGAATGCATTCTCTTCTTTTGGAATTTTGTAATCAACTCCCTTCATTTAAGAGAGTCCATGCTTCCGTCTACATCCTTATTTCCTTCTGCAAAGTGTCACAAGTCTTTTTCTAATTTCCTCTTGATTGCTGACTTCTTTCTGTTTTGACTTATTCTAGGTCTTTTCAAGTTTGATTCTGATTTCGGCCTATCAGGAACTTGTTACTTATATAATAGCTTCCACATGAATTGTTACCAAAGATTGTCAACGTACTTCATCTTTTTCATGAGTATTTCTTGACTTGTAGTCATCGTGATAGAAATCCTTATCTTGTTATTATTCCATAGGTATTTTTTCACTTGACCATCTTATATTCTAAGAAGCAGATATACATTATATGTAAACATGGTATGTACAAGAACTTTGAAGAATATTGTTACCTTGACTTAGAAGAAGTAGTTTGTTTTATCCTGATTGGCTTTCTTTGAGGGTTCCCTTTCTTCAACAACCCTTTCTTCGTCTGTTTCCTTCCTTTTCTTTAACTCAAGATAGTGGTTCTTGTAGTGACAATATTTTCAACATTTGAATCATTGTATCTTTGACATATCCTTTTCTTGATTTGGTTTCTTCCTTAAGCCAAACTTCTTCTTATTCCTGAAATTCTTGAACTTTGTTGTGAAGGATTGATCATCATATTTCTTTTGGGATTTATATTTTTCATTAATCCTTGATTCTTCTTGCGCACAACAAGTACAAAGTTCTTCAAATGTTGGATACTCCTTTCTTGTGTTCATGCTTGCGACAAATGCATCCCATGTCTTGGGAAGGCCATTGAGTACTATATTTACCAGTTCCTTTTCTGAAATGATTTCTTCAATAGATTGTAGTTGATCTCTTAGCTGAGATATTTTCATAAAGTATGATGTTATTCTATCATCATCATTCATTTTCATTTCACAGAGCTCATTTTTCAGACTTATTACTTGTGTAATGTTTCTGACTAAGAAGAGATTAATTAGGGCATCATACATCTTATTAGATGAGTTAAGATTAGAGATGTAGAGTATCAAGTGGTCTTTTACAAAGTCAACTATGATACTCATAGCATTGATTTCATTGTCCTTGAACTTCTCCATAACTACAACATTTTGAGGTTCTGTCTCCTTTCCCGCTTCAAACTATGGTTCCATGATCTTTCCTTTCACGATATCCAACACTTTATTATTAGAAAGGATGAGATCAATCCTTGTCTTCCATGGTCTGAATTTAGAATCCCCTTCTAACTTGTTTTATGACTTCATAGAGTAAGTCATGACTATTTTAATTTGGTCAACCTTTGACTTTGACTTGGTCAACCTTTGACTTTACCAAAAACCCAAACTTGATGTCTTAGCTTGCTGAGAGTACCAGTAGGTGCGCTATACTAGGGTGCACTAGGCTATCTAGAAATTAGGTCAATATATTCACTTAAGGTGCCTTAACAAGAGGGTTAGGGTTTCGTTGCTGCACCAAAGATTTGACTGCAACTGCAACTACAAATGAGCAAATCCTCCCAATATATCTTCCAGGGTTAGACTGTTTGAAGATGGTGTGTTCCCATAACCTATTCAAATAATATTTGTGCCCATTTCACCATAGACAATATAGCAATATTGTCACCCAACCATAGGCCGAAGACACCCCCGAGAACCTTAACCTTCACAGAGAGAATAATTCTTGAAGAAAACCCTAGAACCAATAGACAATCAAGGTAGTGTACCTCTCTCCAGATCTAGAATACCAGGAAAAAATTCCTAACCATAAAAAAGAGAAAGTCCAAGCCAAAACCACAAGATTCCATTTGCAACAGCTGCAACTACAACTCCTCTCCAAACTTGTGCACCACTGGTTTTCTGCAGTCCGAGCGAGTGTGTGGCAAATGATCTCTAGCACCCTATATTTATACTTCTCCATCTTATTTTTCTGGGCAAACTTCTCTTCCTAGGGACTAATAACTCAATATTAGTTATTTTATTAAGCTGCCTAGTCTTCTAGAGTTATTATCCAAGTCTTTAGGCTTTCTCTTGCTTCTCCGAATATTTAGTCTTGTAAAGAGTACATGTAGAGGTTAATACCTCATGTAGCTTCCATAATGTCAACACTCTCTCACTCTCTCCTAGATAGGGAGGTATTAAATAAAATGGTATTGAGCACAAGCATACCATTCAGCTGATAACATCATCATAGCCACACAAGATATCTCATGATCAAATCACAAGCACCATCATCACTATTAGTATCATCTGATAGAAACAATTGCATCATTTGTTGAAGCCATACTCCATCTGAGTAATCAAGCATGGTTTTGAAAACTCACATACTCCACAGATTGATAAAAGAACCATTCTTCTAGTATGGACATATGTCCTAGAAGAATAATTGTTTCAATATATATTGGAAGCCACACCATGGGATACAAGGACTATTCTTCTAATCTAGATGTATGTCCTAGAAGAATTACTGTCTGGGACCATTTTCCACAGGGAGAATGTTTGTCCATCAACATAGTGACTATCCATATGGTTGGTAATCATCTCCAACACTAGTGATAGTTTCCATGGAAATCAGAACAATGCCATTCAATAGAACACAATTGTGTCTATCCATAATAGTACACAACTATTATCCAGTGGTATAAAACCACACCTAGTAGCACACAACTACTAACTAGTGATGCATAGTCAGAACCAATGAATCACATCCACCACAGTAGCATACAACTATTTTCCAGAGACATACAATCTCCACAACAATCATATCATCTAATATCAACCTGCATAACAATATCATGATACAAACTGAGTGATCTCGGCTATTCTTCCACTCACATCTGTGAGATCTAAAAGAGCATCTTTCCTTAGAAAGTAAAACATCATCCATGCGCTATCTGGACTATTCTTCCCAAGCATAGAAGAACTATTGTCCCTTATTTCTGAGCCTGTACCATTCACCTAACTGGGCCATTCCTCCGACACTAATTGTAGTGAAACCAGGAGAGAATGAGTATTCCCTAGGTAATGCATGTCCCTGATTGTTGAACCTAGACCATTCACCTAACTGGGCCACTCATCTAGCACTAATCACAGTGCAACATGGAGAGAATAAATCTGTCCTAGGGAATGACTATCTGGACCATTTCCTAATGGAAATGATTGTCCTGCACCAACCTCCAAAATGAACCATTCTTTGAAACTGCTCACAAATGTGAACTTCAAAAGAATTACTGCCTAGCAAGGCAGACCATTCTACTTGACCACTACTCAGAGTGACTCCCAATAAGAATGACTATCCTATACCATTCCCCTACACTAGCCATAAGGAGATTCAGGAATCATTGTCTATGGTACATTAACAATATACGAAAATGATTATCCGATTTGGACCATTTTCCAGATTGGAAAATGCCTGCCCGTCAGAAATATCGAACCACTTTCCAATCTGGAAAGGAACTGCCCATACTGGGACATTTTCCGAATTGAAAAATGATTTTCCATAAATCAATAAAATATCAGTGCTCCCTCCCAACCTGGGATTAATCACTTCCTTTTCCAATAATAAAATTGGCTCCACGAGTCCCAGCTTGTCTCTTTAGTACGCAAATGTTTCATATTGGACAAAGGATTTACCAAAATATCTTCTATTTCCTCATTTGTGGAGATATATTGGAAAACCACCTCTTTCTTCTTGACTTCACGAAGAATATAATGCTTGATCTCAATTTACTTTGGTATATCATGGAATACTATTTTTCTCTGAAAGATTCACATAGCTCTGATCATTACAATATATCATGGTTGAATTCAACACGTATGTTTCCTGATAGCTCATGACATTGTGGAAAAGATCAAACTGAAACATATCCAAGTAGAACTTCTTTTGTCATCATGAGAGTTTTCCATTAGAAATACATCATCCTGGACTTCTAAGTAACCATTCTGATACACTATATACACTATCTTTGTCATATAAAATTTTCACCATGCTTCTATTGTATATGAGATACTCTGCATCAAGTTGTTTGAATCCATACAAGGTCTTCTTTTATCTACATACATGGGTCTCTTTCTGGTATAATCTTCTTTCTCAATTTTCTTTATTGGGAAGAACAGTGTTTTACATGGACAATGCAAGAGGTATATCTGATTTATTGTAACAAGTCGTCATCATAGTCTTCTCCCTCCGTTTAGAAGAACCTCTAGTTCTGAATCTTGCAATATTCCATTCATAAGTATTTTTTACATTTTCTTACATATATTGTTCTTCATCACAAATTTCATTTCTTCTACTTGATTGTTTCTACTGGGTTCAAACCAAGTTGGTAATCTTATGATTCTCGATATAATAACTTGTTTAATTTGTTGTTCTGACTTTTCTTTCTTTCTTGGAATCTTCATGTTCTTCCTCATCTTCAATTTTGGAGTCGATGGAATCTTCTATAGATTTTATGCCCTTCCTTTATGAAGGTTCCAATTTCTTATTTTCGTCACAGACACATAAATTTAGATGGACAACCAAGGATATTCAAAGCTTTTTGAAGAAGAATTTGTCTCATCACATGTTGTTTATCATGGCTACTACTTTGATAGATACTTCATAATCCTCAATGGATCATATCATTTAGGATTATCTCCCTCCTAATCCTTGCTTCATGCATGAATGCATGCTCTTCTTTTGGAATTTTGTAATCATCTCCCTTCATCTAAGAGAATCCACACTTTAGTCTACATCCTTATTGCCTTCTACAAAGTGTCACAAGTGTTTTTCTAATTTCATCTTGATTTTTGACTTCTTTCTATTTTGAATTCTTCTGGGTATTTTCAAGTTTGATTATGATTTCATCCTATCGGGCAGTTGTTACATATATAATATCTTTCACAAGAATTGTTACCAAAGATTGTCAATGTACTTCATCTTTTTCATGTGTATTGCTTGACTTGTAGTAATCATGATAGAAATCCTTATCTTGTTATTCTTCCATAGGTATTTTTCACTTGACCATCTTATATTCTAAGAAGTATATATACATGGTATGTGTAGGAACTATGTAAACATGGTATGTATAGGAACTTTGAAGAATATTGTTATCTTGACTTAGAAGAATTATTTTGTTTTATCCTACTTGGCTTTCTTTGAGGGTTCCCTTTCTTCGACAACTGTTGCTTCATCTATTTCCTTCCTTTTCTTTAACTCGGGACAATGGTTCCTATAATGACCTTATTTTTTACAGTTGAAGCATTGTATATTTAACATATCCTTTTCTTGATTTGGTTTCTTCCTTAAGCCAACTGTAACACACCCCGTCCACCCACTGATCGGGGAATGTCACTTACTCAGACACTTATCTTAGTTCTAACAACATAATGTAACACCCAGTATTCAACTGAGGTATGTCACATAAATTTTTTCTTTCTTTTTCTTTCTAAATACGTATATACACACACAGGCATACATACATACTTAACTACATGCAACTAAACATATACATACAATGCTCTAGCAGAAGCTTAACATATAAAGATAAACAAACAGTTGTGTTCTGTAAATATACGATTTTATATTATTTTCAGACTGCTTTAACAGTGAACACATACATGCAGTGTATACAGGGTATATCCTTAAACATACAGACAATTATGCCGACACAAGCAATAAAACCCATAAAATAACACATAAATGACAATGCAGCATGGAATTCAACACATAACCGGTACTTATCTTGGTAAGAATGTCACCAACTACGTGCAGACCATCCACGAACCTCCCAACCTTAGACTACATTGTTCGTCACTCTCAACAGTGAGTCACCCCCGAGATGGGACTAGACTCCACTTGGGAAAGGGATTCCTAACTCAGCTAAAGGTTCACGGTAAACCGGAAAAACTCCCTCTAAAGTGTTCACTCAACCATAGCCTACAGCCTCTCCTTCCCCACATGTCTGTCCCACCCAAGGAAGTGTGCCCCTTCTCTGCTCAATAGTCCTTTGGCTGCCCCACTTCCCTTCCAGGGCTTCAGCAACAGGCTGGACCGGAAGTCTCATAGCACTGTAGCCGTAGTTTATCACCTTCATAAAATCAATCCTCAGCAATTCCCTCACTCAAATAATTTTTCACGGGCCGGACAACCCAGCTCTTCAATCTGGATCCCAAGATAATAGGTACACCAACAAGAATGGATATCAATCTGGTCTGGGTATGGTGGTAGGAAGATACGAGGTAGCTCAAAGACTGATGGAATGTATTCTGGATACTGGTTCTCTAGTTGAAGGAAAAGATGGTAGAATTCCCCATTCACAATAGCCGCCCCCTTTCACCATGGTCGATTTCCCCAAAGGAACTAAGTCTCGACAATAAGTATGCATGTCTCCAACTTGACACTTGTCATGTTGGAAGCTACTCTGATACACTTGTCCCCTACTTTAGGACTTAGGATAAATTAATTATCCATACTTTATGTTTTTTAAGAAATATTAATATAATATTTCTTTTCGGCTTTAAGCTCTCTAGCTTAGCCTTGTTCTTAACTTTAGGCCCTGCCTATTTGGTGGAATCTAGTTCCCCTTCTCTTTTATCGTGGTCGGTCTGCACGTAGTGATGTATTTTTATATTAATCATGAGATATATACAAAATAGGCGCTCTAGCATTTAACATCTAGGCGCACTGGCCTAATTCCAAGACATAAACATTCTGGCTTATAATACTGTCTCACCATCCTATAATGCATATTATATACATAAAGGTTCGCTGACCTCAATATTGCACGCACTTTAGTTACTGCGCACAGTATCCGCTGACCTCAAGGTTGCGCGCTCTTTAGTTATTGCGCATTGTATCCTCTGCCTTTAAGGTTGCACGCACCTTAGTTACTATGCGCGGTATTGAGAAATGTGCACATTACATCCCTTTACTGTGCAAAATATGTGCACACCAAGCCGTGAAAGGTGTATTACAAAAATGATGTCTAAATAGCTCACTAGCTTAAATATACTTGGATTATGTTTACATTTGGGTTCAGCCGAGGGATATTACAATCCCCTCCTCTTATTTATGCATTGTCCTCAGTGCATCATGTACCCATATACAACAAAATTCTTAAAATTCTTCAAAAAGATGTTGGTATTTTGCCTGCATTGAATCCTCATGCTCCCAAGTAGTGTCTTCAGGTCTGTACCAGGTCCATTGGACCTTTACAAGTCCTATGGCTCGATTTCGGAGTTGTTTGATTTTTCGATCCAGGATATGCATCGAATGCACTTGGAAAGTGCCTTCTTGCTCCACCTGAATAACCTTCCAATCAATAACATGATTAGCATCAAGTATGTATTTCTTTCGCAATGATACATGGAATACATTATGAACAGACATATATGTAGGCAATGAAATCATATAAGCAACGAGACCAATCATCTCTAGGATTTCAAATGGTCCACAAAATCTGGCTGCCAACTTGGTGTAGCTTCCCAGCTTCAGGGAACTCCTGTTAGCTTTTACTTTTAGGAAAACATGATCACCCACTTTGAATTCTCTATGGATTATGTTTTTATCAGCATAACTTTTCTGTCTGTCTTGGGCAGTTTTCAAATTCTGCTTAATTTTTAACATCTGGTCCTCCATCTCCTTGAGAAACTCTGGCCCGACTACTATTCTATCAGCTAAATTATCCCAGCTTACTGGAGTATTGCACCTTCTGCCGTAAATTTCTTTAAATGGGCTCATTTTCAATGATGCCTGATACCCATTGTTATAAGTGAATTCTACTAAATGTAGGTAGTCTTCCCATTTTGATGGTTTATCCATCACATACATTCTCAACATATCTTATATCACTCTATTCACCCTCTCTGTCTGTCCATCAGTCTCAGGATGGTAAGTTGTACTAAATTTCAGATTCATTCTGAATCCTTTGAACAATCCTTTCCAGAAATTTGAGGTGAATTTCGGGTCTTTGTCAGACAATCGTTTTAGGAATTCCGTGCAATCATGTCACTTCCTTCATGAAAATATCAGCAACATCTATTGCTTTGTGAGTAGTTTTTAGTGGAATAAAATGGGCAGCTTTTGTAAGCTTGTCCACCACTACCGTAATCGAATCATGTAGCTTGCCTATTATGGGCAATCCCATAATAAAATCCATTGTCACCACTTCCCACTTCCATTCAGGAATGGGAAAAGGTTGCAAAAATCATGTTGGGTGCCTATGCTCTGTTTTAACTTTCTATCATTCCATACACCTAGCAATGTATTCTGCAATTTCTCTCTTCATACTTGGCCAAAAGTATTGGCTCTTGACCACTACTACGGTTTTATGATATCCAGGGTGCCTTGCATAAGGAGCATTATGCATCTCATGAAAAATTATATGTTTCAAGTCCTGTACATTTGGTACAAAAATTATGTTCTTGTGCAATAGTATTCCATCTACTGCCAACTTATAAATATCCATCTTCTGTGGTGTTTTACCTTGTTGTAGTTTTGCTATCAATTCTTTGTATTGCAGGTTTGTATTTGTACCCTCCATAATTTTTATTTTAACATTAGTCTGATATATGCTTATGGTTGTAGCATGAAGCTCATGCACCCTCCTGCTGAGTGCATCTGCCACATTATTTTATTTCCCTTTGATATGCTTTATTCAAAGTCATATTCGCTTAGAAATTCTGACCATCTGCTTTGTCTAGCATTTAGATTTGAATGATCAAATAAATATTTCAAACCATTGTGGTCTGTTCTTAACTCAAACCATTTTCCCATGAGGTAGTGTCTCCATTTCCTCAGGGCATGCACTATGGCTGCCAACTCCAAATCATGAGTGGCATAGTTTCTTTCATGCTACTTCAACTTACTTGATTCATAACATATCACAAATCCATTTTGGCTGAGGACTCCACCAAGTATGTCATTACATGCAACTGTTCATAAAATGAAATCTTCATTTGGGTCTGCAATCCTTAGTATTGGAGCACTTATCAATAATTGTTTCAAATATTGGAAACTCCTATCACAGTCTGACGTCCACTGAAACTTCATACCTTTTCTTTGCAAGGAAGTGATTGGGTGTGCTATCTTCGAGAATCCTCCAATGAATCTCTTGTAGTAGCCTGCAAGAACCATGAATGATCCGACCTCTGTCACATTCTTTGGTGTTGACCATTCTCTAATGGCTTCAATCTTCTCGGGGTCCACTGCTATCCCATCTTTTGAGATGATATGCCCCAAATAATGAATTTGTTTCTGATAAAATGAGCACTTGCTAGATTTGGCATACAACTGATGTTCCCTTAATACTTGCAACACCATCCTCAAATTATGCTCATGCTCTTCTTCTGTCTTAGAGTATATAAGAATGTCATCCAAAAAGACATGAAAAACTTGTCTAAATATTCTTGGAAAACACCATTCATTAAGCACATGAAAACAGCTGGTGCTTTTGACAACCCAAATGACACCACTATGAACTCATAATGACCATACCTTGTCCTAAATGCGGTCTTGTTGATATCCTCCTCCTTGATTCTTACCTGATGGTATCTCGATCTGAGATATATCTTTGAAAAGATATTTGCATCCTTCAATTGATCAAAAAGATCATCAATCCTTGGTAGAGGATACTTGTTATTTACAGTCACTTTATTCAACTGTCTGAAATCAATGCACAATCTTAAGGTTCCATGTTTATTTTTCACAAACAATATTGGGGCACCCCAAGGTGATACACTTGGGTGTATATACCCCTTCTTTAGAAGTTCTTCAAGCTTCATTTGCAACTCCTTCAATTTTGGTGTACTCATTCTATAAGGAGTCTTTGACATCGGAGCTGCCCCTGGTGTCAGATTTATAGAAAAATCGAGGTCTCTCCTTGGGGGTAGTCCTGGTACTTCCTTGAATACATATTCAAACTCTTTCAGGACTGCATAATTCTCCAAATTTGGCACCTTTTCTTCAGGTGTCTCCTCCATATGAGCTGCAAATATTTGACATCCTCTTCTATAACATGTCTTCAGCCGCAATGCTGAGATTTCTCTAACGGTTATTGCCCTGGGAATTTCCTGTACTTTCCTTTGGTTCTCTTCTTCATCTAAGAAAGTGAATGCTTTGTTATGAAAATCCAATAGAGCATGATGTGGGTCCAACCAATCCATCCCAATTAAACAGTCATAGGAACCTAAGGGTAAGATATTCAAATCGGCCTTAGTGTTCAGTCCGTTCATGTCCATGAGACATGACTTAACCATCTCATTAACCTTTCTTTTGGTTCCTGTAACCAACTGTACCAACCAAGATTTTCCATGCCTTCTTCTTGGCAATTGTAAACTTTCTACCATCTTAGGATCTATATAACTATGACTAGCTCTTGAATCAATAAAAATAGCAATGGTTTGGTTGTTAATCATACCTTCCACTTCAATCATGTGTGATTGATATTCTACTTGCTTGTTATCCACGATTGCATAGATCCTTGGCACATTTCTGCCCATGTCCTCCATTGTTTCAGCTTTTTGTACATTATAAACAGTCCTTCCTTTTTTACCTCTGTGAGGACAATCTATGAATCTATGATCTCCTTTACAACCCCAACATTGAATAGGCAGTTTCCTTGGCCTTTGGCCTTATGCCTCTATCATTTTGGGATCTTTAGAATTTGGTGGGTCATGTGGACTATTTATGAAGAATGATGGTTTAAATCCTTTCTTCCTCCGATCTACCTTGAACTTCTTTTTGTCTTCCCAACCTTTTTGGAAAGTTGGCCTTGCTTTCTGCTGATCATATAGACATTTAGCTCACCTTACGGTCTCTTCCAATGTCTTGGAATCATCATATTGTATTTTGTCACTGATGAATGTTGGCAATCCACTCAAATACCTTTGAATTTTAACTGTCTCATCCTTGATGAAGGAGACGTACTTCAGCAGTTCTAGGAATCTTCTTTCATATTCATCTATGGTCATACTTCCAAGTTTGAGTTCAAAGAACTCATTCATTTTCTTGTCACAATACCTCTTAGTCAAGTATTTCTTCTCAAAATACTTCTTAAATTCCCTCCAAGTAATGCTCTTCTCTTTAATGTGCTTTACCTGCACAAGTTGATACCACCACATGGATGCCTTTCCTTTGAGTTGATAGATGACAATTCTACCCTCTGCATGGGAAGAATAACTGTGTAATTGAAAATACTTCCTCATGCCCAGCAACCATGTTTCTGCATCTTCATCCTTCTTGTGCTCACCATCAAATGTAGGAGGATTGAATTTGTTCATTTCTCCTCATAGCTCATCCACCCCAAACCTCTTGTGCTATATGAAAGGGGATGGACTTGTGTTGCTACCTGCTCTTTTCTTGGAATGCTTTCGGGAGTGATGGTGGTGTCTGCTAACATTTCCTTATCTATTTTTCTCATCCAAATGTTTGCGACTTCTAGATTTGCTTGAGTCACTTTCTTTTTCCAATTTCTTTTCTATTATGTTCAGACTTTGCAATAACTTCATGTTGAAATCATCTTGCTGCTCTTTGGCTCTCATAAGCCTTTCATTATCAGCTTTATGGATTTGGACATTCTTTTGCATTTAATAGTCTCTACCATATTTAGGTTTTCATCCCTTTCCTCTCCATGTCCATTGGAGTTTGTTCCCTCAATGTCCAAATGGACATTCATCCCTCTACTCTCATCTTGTTGACTATATTTTCCTCGTGTCTCTTCCATTCCTATGGACTCGGTACTTGATCTGATCTAATCTAGTTTTTGTTAGTTCTGCAAAATATGCACCCATTAAAAATTATCAGTTTAACTAAATCAACAATCCACGAGAAATATGAACTATTTCGGCTCAATAATTATATCAAAATTATCTTTTATGATTTCTTGGTGTTTCCACCATGACAATTCTCAAACACGACCTAAGTTTTGAGAACTTAGCAAGCACTATATCATCGCACAGAGATACATCGGGCGCAAGGTGGTTTTCTGAAACCACTTTTGCATAAGTTTCGATGTCACATGCTTCAATATGTCAAATCCACCATTCGTGGGATGGGTGATGGTTAGTCGGATCACTCCATATTATTCACTCATACATCACAATCGTTTGAGTTAGGTGAATGCTGACATGTAACGAACTCAAAAATTTTAATCATTTGAATTGGATTAGCCGAGCATGGAAACCCATTGCACTTGTGCGCAAGTCTGTCAGGGATTCATGATTGAGGTTCTATAATTACCAACTCTCGGGTATGAAAGCATCATCTTATCCATCAACGAGCAGTATCCAAACTGGTTTGAACTTCTCATCTCTGCAAATGTATTTTGGTGTCCACAAACCGAGGTATATGGACCCAGTTAAATCCAATGAGACTATTTATTTGGGAAACATGCTAAATTTTCCTGCGAGTACAAAGGAAAAGGTAGTTGCGCAAATACTAGAGAATAAATTTCACACAGTACCTATCACTGATTCGAGATTGGAAATTAGGCTAAATCCAATCATGAGGGATCTGGTTATCAACAGACCAGCTTCTAATAAGAAACGAAGCAAGCAATAGAGGAAAGAATCTGTCGCTAGAGCGGTTGAGAATGTTGGAGAGAATCAACCGGTCTATTTAGATTCTTTAAAGGAGTATCTAGCTAAGCTAAAATGAGCCCTCAATACAATTGAGTATATTTCAGCGATTTTTGGACAAATGACAGCAAATTTAAGGAAGCTCCAAAGATGATAAACCTGTTCTTGTATGGTCTCTTTGAATAGAACCATTGTTATTTTGAATCATCCCCTTTTGTAATTTTGGATTTTGAATGAATATATAAGAGCAGAAGTTGATTTTGTACTGCTTAGAAAAGATTTCATTGATGATGTTACAAATCTTGTTTCCTTTAATATTATGTGTCTTCTTGTAACTTATATTTCACTTTCAACTATTTGAATAAAACCTAGAATTCATCTCATTCGCTTGACTCATTTTAAATAATATTTCAATGTAGTTGTGTATTCCTCTTTCTTTGAATACTATGTAAATTTTTCTAATTAAACTCAGTCTCGCCGTCTTAATTAGCTTTTCAAACGATTTTGTGCACATAAAAATTCAACCTGTGTACCTTTATTTATCGTGAAAATGACTTTATAAGGTAATTCATGTTTCCGTGCACCTATATCTGCTATACATTTCCTCTTTGTTGCGCCAATAACTTGCACGCACTACTTCTGTGTTCCGCGCCAATATCCTTTGCGCACTGGTTTTGTATCGCACTTGTATATTTCACATGCATTTCACTCTATGCATTGCACCATGCTAAAGTTCAATATGCCTTACCGTTTACAATAATCTGTATGCCCCACCGTATACTCTGTCGCTACCACGCACAACTACTTGTGTGCACCCTTTCCTGCACTGTAGCGACACAAAACATACTCCTACTGTGTGCGCACCAACCAAAATTCATTGTGCCTCACAATACTACACACACCACGTGCACCTTTACTATGTGTATGCACTCCGTGAAATGCTAAATTTAGCGTACGCATCTCCACATATTATTCTTCTACGCAGTGGTTCATTTTTCCATATACGCAATATATTGTGAACCATACTGTAATCTCGTCTCTGTTCAGGCTCAGTGTCAAAAACTAACGCTCTGATACCATACTATAACCTCGTCTCCATTCGTCTCATTTGGCCCATTCAGGCTCAATGTCGAAAACTGACACTCTGATACCATATTGTAACACACCTCATCCACCCACTGACTGGGGAATTCCACTTACTCATACACTTATCTTAGTTCTGACAACATAATGTAACACCCAGTATTCAACTGAGGTATGTCACATAACTTTTTTCTTTCTTTTTCTCTCTAAGTACATACATACACACACAGGCATACATACATACTGAACTGCATGCAATTAAACATATACATACAATGCTCTAGTGGAAGATTCACATATAAAATATAAGCAAACAGTTGTGTTCTGTAAATATACGATTTTATACGATTTTCAGACTGATTTAACAATGAACACAAACATGCAGCATATATAGGGTATATCCTTAAACATACAGATAGGTATGCTCACACAAGCAATAAAACCCATAAAATAACACATAAATGACAATGCATCATGGAATTCAACACATAACCGGTACTTATCTTGGTAATAATGTCACCAACTGCGTGCAGACTGTCCATGAACCTATCAGCCTTATACTACACTGTTCATCACTCTCAACAGTGAGTCACCCCTGAGCTGGGACTAGACTCCACCCGAAAAAGGGATTCCTAACTCGGCTAAAGGTTCACGGTCAACCGAAAAGACTCCCTCTCAGGTGTTCACTCAACCACAGCCTACAACCTCTCCTTCCCCACATGTCTGTCCCACCCAAGGAAGTGTGCCCATTCTCTACTCAATAGTCCTTCAGCTTCCCCACTTCCCTTCCCAAGCTTCAGCAACAGGCCGGACCAGAAGTCTCAGAGTGTTGTAGCTATAGTTTATCACCTTTAGGAAATCGATCCTTATCAATTCCCTCATTCATAAAATTTCTCACAGGCCTAACAACCCGCCTCTTCAATCCTACTCCCAAGCCGATAGGTACACCAACAAGAATGGATATCAATCTGGTCTGGGTACGGTGGTAGGAAGATACGAGGTAGATCAACGACTGACGAAATGTATCCTAGATATTAGTTCTCTGGTCGAAGGAAAAGATGGTAGGATTCCCCTTTCACAATGGTTGATTTCCCCTTTTCACCCTTGTCGATTTCCCCAAAGGAACTAAGTCTCAGCAATAAGTATGCATGTCTCCAACTTGACACTTTTCATGTTGGAAGCTACTCTGATACACTTGTCCCCTACTTTAGGACTTAGAATAAATTAATTATCTGTACTTTATGTTTTTTAAGAAATATTAATATAATATTTCTTTTCGGCTTTAAGCTCTCTAGATTATCCCTGTTCTTAACTTTAGACCCTCCCTTTCCCTATTTGGTGGACTCTAGTCCCCCTTCTCTTTTATCATGGTCGGTATGCACGCAACGATGTATTTTTATATTAATCATGAGATATATACAAAATAAGCACTCTAGCCTTTAACATCTAGGCGTGCTGGCCTAATTCCAAGACATAAGAATTCTAGCTTATAATACTGGCTCACCAGTCTATAATGCATATTATATACACAAAGGTTCGTTGACCTCAATATTGTGTTCACTTTAGTTACTGTGCACGGTATCCGCTAACCTCAAGGTTGCACGCTCTTTAGTTATTGTGTGTTGTATCCTCTGTCTTTAAGGTTGTGTGCACCTTAGTTATTGTGTGCGGTATTCAGAAATGTGCACATTACATCCCTTTACTGTGCAGTATATGTGCGCAGCATGCCATGAAAGGTGTATTACAAAAATGATGTTTAAATAGCTCACTAGCTTAAATATACTTGGATTATATTTACATTTGGGTTCGGCCGAGGGATATTACACCAAACTTCTTCTTATTCTTGAAATTCTTGAACTTTGATGTGAAGGATTGATCATCGTGTTTATTTCTCAATTTATGTTTTGCATTAATCCTTTATTCTTCTTATGCACAACAAGTCCAAATTTATTCAAATGTGGGATACTCCTTTCTTGTGTCCATGCTTGCAGCAAATTCATCCCATGTCTTGGGAAGGCCATTGAGTATTATATTTACCAGTTCCTTTTTTGAAATGATTTCTTCAATAGCTTGTATTTGATCTCTTAGCTGAGATATTTTCACAAAGTATGATGTTATTCTATAATCATCATTCATTTTCATGTCACTGAGATCATTCTTCAGACTCATTACTTGTCCAATGTTTATGAATGAGAAAAGATTAATTAGGGCATCGTACATCTTCTTAGATGAGTCAAGATGAGAGATGTAGAGTATCAAGTGGTATTTTACAGAGTCCACTATGATACCCATGGCGTTGATGTCATTATCCTTGAACTTCTCCATAACTTCAACGTTCTAAGGTTCCTTCTCCTTTCCCGCTTCAAATTGTGGCTCCATGATCTTTCCTTTCACGATATCCAACACTTTATTCTTGGAAAGGATCAGGTCAATCCTTGTCTTCCATGCTATGAAGTTAGAATCCCCTTCTAAATTATTTTCTGAATTCATAGAATAATTCATGATTGTTTTGATTTGGTCAACATTTGAATTTGACTTGGTCAACCTTTGAATTTGACCAGAAACTAAAACTTGACATCTTAGCTTATTGAGAGTACTAGGAGGTGCGCTATTCTAGGGTGCACTAGTATATCCAGAAATTAGGTCAATCTCTTTACTTAAGGTGCCTTAACAAGAGGGTTAGGGTTTCGTTGCTGCAACAAAACTTTGACTACAACTACAATTGTAATTGAGAAAATCCTCCCAATCCATCTTCCAATGGTTAGACTATTCGAATATAGTGTGGGCCCATAACATATATAATAATATGTGTGCTCGTTTCACCATAGAAAATATAGCAATATTGTCATCGAACCATAAGCCGAAGCCACCCCTTAGCACCTTAACCTTGATAGAGAGAATAATTCTAGAAGCAAAGCCTAGAAACAATAGCCAATCAAGGTAGCATACCTCTCTCCAGATCTAGCATACCAGGTAGAAATTCCAAAGCATAACCAAGAGAAAGTCCAAGCCAAAACCACCATATTCCAGTTGCAGCAACAATAGCTGTAGCTACAACTCCTCTCCAAACTTGTGCACCACTGGTTTTCTGCAGTTGTGAGAGAGTGTGTGACAAATGAGCTCTAGAGCCATGTATTTATACTGCTCCATTTTAGTTGTCTGGGCCAACTTCTCTTCCTAGGGAATAATAGCTCAATATTAATTATTTTATTAAGTTGCCCAGTCTTCTAGAGTTATTATCCAAGTCTTTAGGGTTTCTCTTTCTTCTTATAATATTCTAGTCTCGTCAAGATTACATGTAGAGGTTAATACCTCCTACAGCTACCATAATATCACCAATATGCTCAATACGATACCTGATAGTATCAAAGTATACAAAGAATGTAACATTTTTGTCCTCTTTCCTTCTCTTGTTTGGTGTATGTCATAGGTTGGCATACCACGCAGCCATACTACCTCTATTGGATGTGACCATGTGATGATAGTAGCATGGTTCCTACCATATGACTAGCATAATCAAGATAAAAAACCATGCATAATGAAAAAAAATTCCCTTTTCCTATCCCTCAATACAATCTTGCAAAAATCAATTCACCAAGAAGGTGATCCAGTTCATTTGGACCCCTTCGAGGAATTTTTTTGCAGTTGCAATTACTACAGCTAGTACTTCATCCTTCTAACATTTGCACAACAACTTATAGAGAAATACCTGAGTTGCAAACCGAACACTTTCATCGTTAACTTTTGTAACATCCAATCCCCTTTCCCCCTAAAAGTTTGTAATTTTTCCTTCATTGCTTATGATAGGGCTCTCTCCCCTACCTTTTTGAAAAAAATGGTTGGATCCTCACTGGATTTCGATAGCCATGTGATCTGTGCAATCAACATAGTATCAATTGATACTCAGGGATCAATCCATAGTGTCCCCCCATGGATGCAACTAATGAATAACTTCACACAAGAATTGATTTCAATATTGCATCCAAAGTGTGGGATCTCCATCAAGTTCAGTGTGCCCAACTTCTCCAGTCCGGTTTTCGACACCTGTGTCTCCAGCACTATCTCTCATGTTCTCGGTACAATATTAGTGCATAATTTTTTTTCCCTAGACATCTTGGGGAATTTTTACTCTTCAGTGATATCGTGATCGACGAACTTGAGGCCAACAACCTTTTCAAGCATGTTCCCTTCAATCCTTACACCAGGTGGGACTGTTGATGTTTCCAGGGAGTCCTTCCCATCTACTGGTACTTTTATTGGTGGCACGCTATCTTTCCTTGTTGGGACATAATCCCTATGGAATATTTCTTGTGTAGTTGAAGACGAAGCTCTTGGTATTTTCTAATGGAGATCCAACATTTTGCGAGCCCATTTTCTTGTGCAAAAAAATTCTTTACTTGCTCTATGGTTTTTCAGTTGTAGTTGTAGTTCAACTCTGAATCACTTGGGTTTGCTCTAGTTTTCTCTGGATCAGTCTCTTTGGCATGAAACTCTTAGTAACAATGATTTATGCTTAGTGACCCTCAACTATTTTTGTGCCTTTTTTCCAACTATGCAAGTCTCTTCACGCCTTAACTCACTTGTCCAATCTACCAACGTGATTTATGAATGGTTAAATAAATGTGTCTTTATTACCAAATCGATTGTACGATTTTTTCCTCGTACTTCCAACCTATCATGATTTCCAGTTGATTTTTCCATTTAAGATTATACGGTGTCTTTATGACCTGTCATTACCCTTTTTTAGTTTTCATTTCCATGATTTAATGCTTTTAACGGCCTTATTACTGTCAAATTGCAAAACTATTTTTCCTTGACATTTGTTCGTTCACAATATTTTTCTTCTGTGTATTCTTTTGTTAATTAGCACAGTTCTATATCAATGTGAAATAATCTTTCCTTCTGTGCAATATCCTATTCCTTGTACTCTATAATAATTTTATTTTTTCTATATCTACTTTTTATTTGGTTTTCTTCATTTTTCTACTTTTTATTTGTTTTTCCTCCTTTTTCTACTTTTTATTTGTTTTTCTTTGTTTTGCCTTCCTACTATAGTACAATCATACATGTGGTATGTCACAACCCATATTACTGTGCAGATTGTCGGTTGTCTCTATAAAGTTTCTGTTGATTTACATTCACCATTACTACAAGGACATCTCCATTCAGGATTTCCAACTGTGCAACACATGTATTTGTTACATGTTGAATCACATATGGTACTAGACAATGCATTCTAAACTTCCATGGGTGATGCATAAATTTACTCTCATAAAGTAATACTAAGTATCCCACTTGAAATTTTGTATGTTTAATGTGTCTATCATGCCAAGCCTTCTCTCTTGAATGTTGAACTTGCTGATGGAAACATGAAAAACTGATTTTCCTCAAGATGTACTAACTATTCCAATATCTCATATATTACACCAGAGTTAGATAGATCAATAATCATTGCAATACACAGGATAGGTAGAATATACTCCATTGACAACACTGATTCTTTCCCATAGACCAACTTGAAAGGAGTCTCAACTTTTTACTTGTAGTCCTGTAAGCCCATAAAATTGTAGGAAATCTTAAGTCCCAATCATCTCTCCATACATTGCAAATTTTTGTCAAACAATTCACTAAGATTTTATTGAAAGCTTTCACTATCCCATTGTCCTGGGGATGATACAGGATACTCTTCTAATGATGAATTTGAAACTCCTAAGTCAATGCTGCAATTGTTTTATTTAGAATGTGGGTTCCTTGATTACTAAGTAATATGAACGGACATCCAAACCGTGTGACTACATTCTCAAATAAAAATATCACAACAGTCTTCAAAATGCAATCTAGGATTTGTGTTGCATCTGACCATATTTTCAAGTACTTCGTCGCAGTGATTTTGTACCTTAGCCCTTATCTTCTTGTTTGTGGTTTGATTGTCCCTACAAATTATATGGCTCATTTATCAAATACTTGCAAGGTAACATGTGGTTTTAAAGGAATTCCATCCCTCTTAGATGGCTTTCCCACTCTTTGACATACATTGCATGACTGACAATATTCCTTACCATCTTTTTGAAGCGTAGGCCAGCAGAGCCTTGCATACAAAATATTGTTTGTAGTCCCCTTCCCTGCATAATGTCCTCCTGCTATCCTGTCATGTGTTTCTACGAGTATCATCAATCTTTCATGTTCCAACACACACCGTCTTAATATTCTGTCTACTCCCAACTTGTATATTTTCCCTGCAATCAACCGATAATCTTCTTCTTTGACTACCATTTATTTCCTATGCACCACTGTCATCTTAGATGGAGCCATTCATGTACTTAGAAACTACACGATGTATGAGAAGTAATCATCCACCATTTTAATTGTAAATAATTTTACATTTGGTAAGATATCATCTAAATTTCCTGCACCTTCTCCTGATAATATGTGTGATATATTATTTGGCCCTGCATTCAACTTCCTGGGCTTCACCACAACCTCAAAATTGTATTCTTGGAACAATAGTATCCATCTTCATATTCTTCACCCCAAAACTAGCTTGTTCATGGAGTTACTAAGGTATGCACCACACCTGAAGATAGAGAAGTTGTAGGTTAATAAACTTGTTTATGGATTGAACTATAATATCATATCAAAATTTAGAATGTTGATTCCATACACTTTTCATGAGGTGGTACAAAGGGATATTTTCGTTGAGGAGGAACTCATGGGAATTCATTAGTTGAGATCATCTATGCCTTGAGGTTCATGTGGATAGAGATAGTGTTCTCAATTAGTTAGTGCATCGAGGCCAGTAGCAACATGTGTGGATTCATCAAGAGGACATGTGATGGGTACACAAATATGTCATATAGGGAGTCATAGACTACCATATAGGCCACTGATGTAGTAGACTCATCAAACACAACAAAGAAATAGAACTACTTTTTCTCAGTATGGGTGTCATAATCAAATTCCTAAGAGGAGGTGTTAGACATGTGGAGACAAACATTTTTAGAGGTATTTCCCACATGCATAGAGACAGTCTAGCCTAGAGTAGATCCAAACTATTGTAGGTGATATGGAAAAATCCAACAAGATAGATGCAATAATGAATAATCGCCAAGTTGAGCATTAATCTATAGTATTCAATACATCAAGTAAGATAAATAGTATAAGTTTTTCATTATTAATAGATCTAGGGGGAATCAAAAGTTTGATTCCTCATAATTCATTATTGATATAAAAATTAAAGGTAATTAATCAAGAGGATTTCAATCAAGTAGAAATGCATTCCAAAGATAAGAAAGGAGTAGTATAGTTTGCTAATGATTATGATATTGACCTTGGTTAATACACCATACTCAACAAAGTGGAAAACTACACAAAATGGGTTTTTAATTTCTCTGTGTGACTCAATAATGGGCTTTTGAGATATTTGCATGCACCTACATGATTGTTCCTTTGAAAGCCGCATGAATTGACCATAAATGAAGTCTCAGCCACATTCAACACATTTATGAAAATAATCACATCTTGAGTACTCTCGAGTTGAAGTAACAAGAGGCCTCAAGCTCCATAAAATTCAATATTGGTAGCCTAAGTGGTTCCATGTCCACTTAGACATGGGAAGCCACATACAAGTGGCACCTCTTTCCCACTTAGAACGAGTCTTTACTAAGATTGATTAATTCCTATAAAAGGAATCGATGGGTATGCATAAAAGTATAGAAGAAAACCCATTTTTATGTTGTTTGAATGAGTTTGGTGAGTCCTCTTTCCCAAGATTTCATTCCTACATCCATAATCACCAAGGTTTGAGCATTTAACCTCTCCCCTTTGGACATCTTTGTGCACCTTATTGTTTAATCAAAAAAATAAAAATGTTCCAAGGGACAGAAAAGGACCCTCCCAAGGAAGAAAAGGAGAGCCCACTTTCTCATCCCTATCCTCTATGGTGTTATCAACTTGGTATTTTTCATTAGTATACAATTATTCCATGTTTATTTTTCTATTTGTGCTAATACATGTTATATGTATGCTTCCTTTTGTTTATTTCCAATGCATGGATATTTCATGAATTTGGTTTCATTCTAAAATACTAACTATTGTGTTATATCTGCCTAGCTAACACTCAATTGTCTCTTTTTCTCACCCAAGTGATGAAAAAGGAAAAATAAATTGGCGACTCCATTGGATTTATAAGTCAAAATTCTTCTCCCTTAGGATTATGGAGAATTTTCTCTTACTTTTATTATGTTGTGGGTTGAAAAATCAACCTAATCATGAATTTAAACCAAGATTTTAGACCCTCATCACCATGGGAACTTGTGCATAAATTTTCCATCAGCAATGCCACACTCTATGTGAATTTTGAAAGAATAGACTCACAGAGACACACAAGTCTCACCTATTACAATGTTTTATGCACGTGAAATATACACCCATTAGCGCACCTATCATCACTATGACTCACACAGATACTCCTTCTCCCTAGGCCATGGATGTCTTTCATTTCATCCTGCCAATAGGGGTTAAGAGTTAAATTAAATGCACTTTGTAATTGGAAAAAAAAATATTTTAATTTCATTCTTACATAGAGGATATCCAACTTAGATTGGTAGAGGACATAAAAAGAGAAAAAAAAAATTCTTTACCATGTGGATATCCTCCTCAATCACATGAACTTTGGTAGTCTAAATGTGTTTCTTTCATCAATCATTTTGTGGGACTAAGATCTTATCTTTTCTACCTTTAGTATGATCTTTACCTCTCACTCTCTCAAGTGATCGTGGTGGATCAAAAAATCATCTAAAGTATTTTTGTATCTCCCTTTTTTATGTCAAAACATGTAGGAATTAAAACCAAAAGTTTGAAAGTAAGCACCCATACATGTGTGAATCTTTCTTGTTTATTTGCAAATAAAAAACACTAGGGAGTTTAAAGTGTTGAAAGGAACACATATTTCCTCATCTTTTCAAAATCTAGGGGAGTTTTTATTTTCACAATAAACACTTAGGAAGTTAAAGGTTATGAAAGGACCCCATATGTCCATATCTTAACGATCTAGGTCTAGTATTAATTTCAAGTCATGTAAAGTTTCACAAGGTGGAAAATTACACTTAGTGTTTAATTAGGAAGTTGCAAGGGCCATACGATGCCCACATGTACTAAATTCACATATTAGTATTTGCACACTTCAAACTTGCACAACATTGCACTCATACACATCAAGGTATCCAAAATTCACCTTTTTCAAGTATGTTATTCTCCTTTCACCCAAAAGTGATCTAGGAGAAGCAAAGTGACTGAGTCAAAACTATCCTTCATTCACACCCTTAAGTGAACATATTTTTCCATGACCCCAATCCTAAAATTACAAAAAAAAAAAAAAAAACTTTAAAGAGCCTACTAAAATCCTTCCTTGTGAGCTCACAAAAGAACATTTTAGTTCAACTTAGGATTTCAGGGTTAGGAATTCAAATAACCCCCCTGTTATCATTTTTCATTGGAAACATAGAAGCTGACTTTTTAGGGTACTTAAATCCTTCATTCAATTGTGATCCACCAAGGTAGGGAGATACCCATGAACAAAGGCTTAGGTATGATTGTTCCATGCAATCCTTATTTAACCACCCAACTCTTGTGAGGTTTCCTAGCCCGTAACTACTTTTTCACCTTTAGAGTTTCCTGCTTGCACTTGAAGGGGGTAACCTAGTGGAAAAAAACAAGTATTCCTACAAAGGTGGTGGTTGTGGGATGCAACTACACCTAGGTCATATTTTGAACAACTATTGGGAAATATCACCAGTTCCTCCAGGATATGCATCCTTTACCCCACATTATAACTAATATTTCATACCTTCACTAGCATTTCTTCTGGTGAGTTCATGCTGTATCTTCTAAATATATTAGAAGTCCTAGTGACTTGGAGACGAAGTATGTTGAGTCTTTAGGAGATGTTCTTTTACTATATTTCTCCATGAAAAATATATCCCATACTACCCAAACATTTTACTTTAATATGGTATATGTATGTTTGTTGTATCCATTTGACACTTAATGTATTCATCTTTGCTCTTTATTAAAGTAGAACATATTTATTTCAAGAATCACCAGCTAGTTGTCTTTCACTTAACAACTCACATACACATTTTCTATTCTAGAACCATAGGGGACCCACTACCTCCCCAATGTTCCAGGCGCTTGCTTGTCCTCCCACTAGTATTGGGAGGTATCTCTAGTATTACCACTTCACCTATTCAACCTCCCCACTCACCTTTGTGTCTAGCGATGATTGGTTCAACATTTAATGGGCCCACCTTGCTAGGCAAAACTACCCAAAACAATACCTCTAAAAATGTTTCTCTCCACTTGTCTAAAACCTCCTCTTAGGAAGTTGATTATGACTCCCATACTGAGAAACAATAGTTCTATTTCTTTGTTGTGTTTGATGAGTCTTCTACTATTAAGCCCTAATATTGTCTCATTACCCCTTAATTGGGGAATATTATATTAGTAATGTTATTTTATTTATGTCAGCTTTAGGCCATTAGTTGTAATTATACCTCCTAGTCTCCTATATATAC
>JASDQU010882412.1:0-14389 GCA_032191745.1 Picea mariana | reverse complement strand
AGGGGATTGGGTATTTTTAAGACTAAAACATTACAAACAGATGTCCCTCAAGCAAGCCAAGAAGGGTAATAAATTATCACCAAAGTACTATGGCCCTTATAAGGTGTTGCAAAAGATTGGTACTATGGCATACAAATTGGAGTTGCCTGCATCTTCATGAGTACACCCAATTTTCCATGTTTCATGCTTAAAGAAGGTTATAGGCGACAAGATCCCAGTTCAAACTATATTGCTAGAACTTGATGAGGAAGGAAAAATCATATTAGAGCCTGAAGCCATTACTGACACAAGAATTCTCCAGCTGAGGAATAGATCCATTTCAGACTATCTCATTAAATGGAGGAAACTACCGGCTGAGGATTCCACTTGAGAAGATGAGCCTTTTATATAGAAGCATCCAAATTTACTCAAGCGTTGCAGACAACACTTGTCTCAAGGGGAGGGGCATGTTAAGCACTAATATTGTCTCATTACCCCTTAATTGGGGCATATTATATTAGTAATGTTATTTTATTTATGTTGGCTTTAGGCCATTAGTTGTAATTATACCTCCTAGTCTCCTATATATACCAAGGAGACNTGATATTTGGTTCTTAACATCTACATCAATGGCCTATATGGTAGTCTGTGACTCCCTATATGACATATTTGTGTACCCATCACATGTCCTCTTGATGAATCCATGCATGTTGCTACTAGCCTCGATGCACTAACTAATTGAGAACACTATCTCTTTCCACTTGAACCTAAAGGCATATATGATCTCAACTAATTAATTCCCATGAGTTCCTCCTCAGTGAAAATATCCCTTTGTACCACCTCAAGAAAAGTGTATTGAATCAACATTCTAAATTTTGATATGATATTATAGTTCAATCCATAAACAAGTTTATTAACCTACAACTTCTCTATCTTTAGGTGTGGTGCATACATATGCGAGTTGTACTATTGGTAGGGTGCGTACATACATGTGGTCCACTACTGACAGGTCACGTACCTATTGACAGATTCGTATCTATTGAGGATTGATTCCTCTTCTCAGTTGGTGTTGAGTTGTGTAAGACAAGTCTTGCATTGTAGAGTTGGTGCTCTTGTGGAGTTGTAACTCTATTCGTTTATTGTTGATAACCCAAGGATTGTAGTCCATAATAAAAAGAAAATTGCACATACATCTTCTTTTTTTGTGATCCTTGTGGTGATGAAGTTTTGATGATATATGTTGTTGGTATATGTTGTTGATGTATGTTCACATTTAACTGGTTATAAATGAAAATAATAAGTAATTAGTAAATGGTGATTTCTAACTAAGGATTTTTGTGAAGGGAAAGTCTTAAAAATATCCCTCTTAGTGTGGTCGGTGTGGTCGGTGTGCCCAACAATTGGTTTCAGAGTGGGCCTTCACTATAAGACTTAACAAGATTGGAGGATATGCATGGACACACAAATGGATGATGAAGTTCCAATCCTTGATGAGGAAAACTATTCTACATGGAGAATAGAAATGAAGGTGCATTTGAAGGAAATAGGAGTGAGTGTTTGGAAAGAAACTATCGGTGGATCAGTTCCTTTGAAGCACAAGTCAAAGTTTGCAGCTCAAAGGGAAGGAAAGAAGAACTATGCATTGGCTCTCAAGACCATTCTTAGTGGACTCTCAAGTTCTATCAAAGAGAGCATGGGACAATTCACTTCCTCCAAGGATCTATGGATAAATCTAGAGGATACATACCAAAGAAAAAAGGAAGACCTTAAAGACAACTCTATCAAGAACAATGAAGGTAAAGAATCTCCAAAATCCTTTATTTGCAATGATTCCAAATGTGATGATGTTCGCAAAAAGGAATACCTTGAAGACAATTCTATCAAGATCAATGAAGGCAAAGAATCTCCAAAAACCCTTGATTGCAATATTTCAAAATGTGATTATGTTGAATATTTCTCTACAAGTGAAGAAGAAAATATAGAAATAGTATGTATAGAATTAAATGACATTTATCCCATGGAAGAAGTAGAAGAAGAAATATCAAATCTTAAAAGGAAATTTGAATGGGGTCTATTTGAAGACAACTATGACCATTGTTACATAGAATATAGATATCTTTCTAAGAATACTAAAAGGTTTCTTAAAAAGAATCAAAGGCATATCTTGAAGTTAAAGAAAATTCTCAAGGAACAAGAAGAAAGTAAAAAGACTCATTTAGAAGAAAAAGAAGAAGAGATCAAAAGACTAAAGAATGAAATAGAAGAGAATAAGAAGCTAGATGATGATATTAGAAAAAGTCTTGAAGTTAATGTCCATCTCAAGACCCAAATTGAAGAAGCCAAAAGGGTAGAATAATTACTAAAGAATCAAGTAAATGAAAAGGAAGAGTCTTGTCATAAGTTGGAATCTGAAGTTTTTGATCTTAGAAACAAAGTAGAGAAGTCAAAAAAATTATTGAATAGCTCAGAAATCTTGAATGAGATCTTGGATAGTCAAAGATCACCAAATGATAAATTAGGTCTTGTATTCAACAAAGAAGCTACACATGTTCAAGCAAGCACCTCAAAGAATGAGGTAAGTCCCTCACTCTCAAAGGATGGAAATAATGTTGCAAGTCAACCATCTACACAAAGCAAGGAAAGTTTCAAATGAACAAAGCATGGAATACATCAAGAAGCCATATTTACACCTCAAATAAGAGAGACACCTTCAAGATGGACTCCAAAGCAAAGGTATGAAAAAATAATTCATGTTCAATGCATGGATGATTTTAGGGGCTAAATTTCGCTCATAGGCTAATTTTCCATTGTTTTTCAAAAATGAGATTTGCTATTTTAAAAATGATTTTCCCAAATTCTATAGTATAAAATCATTTTACCTTAAAAATCGCCAAAAATTTATAAAAACGGTATAAAATCCTTATAAATTTGAATATTTTTACAAAAATATCGCCAAATATTTATAGTTGGCATATGAAGGATTAGTAAGATTCACCAAGGTTTCTACATTTTAAAACAAAAATCCATCCTTAAAATCATCCTTGGTTCAATGTTACTCATGCAATGAATATGGTCATAAAGCTTTGGAATGTAGATATTATGAAAGGAAAGATAATGAAATATTTCATAACACCCTAAGGTTTTGGAGATATGATCAAGTAGGACACATTGTTTCTCACTGCCACTTCATGAGATGCTACAACTATAGTGGATTTGGACACGAATCCAAAAATTGATGGAACACAAGAAGTAAGTCCATGATAAGGACTTCATATAGAATGACTAGAAGAAGGCATGAAGTTAGGAAGGAAGACATTTTTGAAAATATGGAAGCTCAGAGCTCAATTTATGAGAAGCAGGGACACCTTTAGAAGTGGGTAATGAAGACTGAACAACCATAGAAAAATGCAAGCCTTAAGAGAAGCTCAAGTTTGACATCTTCAGAAGAATATGTGGGTTCTAATGGTAACAGTTGCGTAAATACGTGAGCTAACCTATGAATAGGTCCTGTACATAAGTGAGTTGTTTGTGCAGCAGGTCGCGTATCTGTGGTAAAAGAGCCTTGGGAAAAAGGACATGCACATGAGTTGCAGCATGGTATAATGGTATAACTTTGTGTTGCAGGGTCTGACATGATTTGTTGTAGGGTCTGAAATTGTTGGCATGATTACATGTTGGCATACATAATTGATGTATGTATGGTGGTGACATATGGTTGAGTGTTGAAATACTATCTTGTATGCATGGTACTAACCCTAGAGTGTGGATTGAAACATTTTTCTATTGAAGAACAATGTTGGTTGTGACAGTGAAGTTATGGCACCTTGGTTATGAGATATATCATGATGATTCTAGATATTTCATTGATCTATTGAGGCACACTTCTAGTACATATTTAGTATTTGTTGTAGTGAATGGAGGTTGAGGCTGATCTATTGGGGTACATGGCTAGTATGTATTTGAGTTTCATTAATATATCTTATGATGTATTATTGGAAGCATATTTGTTGGATACCGCATGCATTTGGCATATGGATGAGCTACATATTGGGACACATAGTTGATGAGTTGATGAAGTGGTCATGTTGTACACCATTGATGAGTCATAGCTTGATCTATAGTTGATACATGTTTGGTACACATTTGGTACATTTTTAGAGGCACCTACTAGAAGTATGATTGTCACATGGTCTATGGTTGATATGACATTCATATATGAGGACATATCTTGATTTTAGTTCATCTTGTTGTGGTATTGGTGCATGGTTAATGCGCTTTCTTGGTATAGGTGGTGATTCATTATTAGTGCAATGTTGATGCACTCATAGATGGTATATGTATGTGGATGACAATACTTGGATAAAGTATACCATTGGTATTACATTTTTATCATATACTTTGGTACATGATATATGGGATGATATAGTTGAGACACTTGATTGATTGAGATAAATGGTTGTGGCTGATATGACACTTGTTTGAGACACATGGTTGAAATGTTTGTAGAAGCATATGATTGATACACTCCATTGATGACATCTTATGGAATATTATATGATATTGATGTACATGGGTGTTGTGCATGGTTGGCACACAATATGGCATAAGATGTACTTGCTTGATGTTTTTTTCATGATTCTCTATTTCATTGTTGACATATATATTTCTTCACAATGTATGGTATGGCACAAGTTTTGATGCATGGACAGGTCCAAGGATCATCATAGAAAGAGCGGTTGATCTATGTTCTGGTTGAGCAATAGCATTTGCAGCAGAAGCATATTGCAATGATAGAATATTGTTCATATTGCAGAGACTATAGGGGGAGACATACCCATAGGGGGATTCATTCTTCTTCCCATGATTCCAAGAGGAGATTTTTTATTAGATGCAAAGATAAATACTTGAAAAGGATCCCTATACCTAGAGAAAGAACACAAATGAACAGTTCCATGGGGAGCGATGGTCACAGGGGGAGCATGAGATATATATCTTCAACATTACATTAGAGTGATATCCCTTGTTGAAAATGGGAGATTATTCAGAGGAATATCAAAGGAATTCAGGTAGGGGGATCAGCCCCAAGGAAAGTTCAGGAAGGGGGAGCAGCCCCAAGGAAAGAACTACCCTTTTCCATTGATGTCAAAGAGGGAGAGATAAACACATTGACTGAGATGACAATTGATGTAGAGAAATTCCTTGTCTACATGTTTCCATCAAATGTATGGTGTTGACATCAATGTTGGTATTGCCATCAATGCCAAAGGGGGAGATTTTTGGATCATGTTGCCATTGATGCCAAAGGATTGATGTCAAAGGATTGATATCAAAGGAACAATTTCTTGTCATAGTATATTGATGGATCATGTATTTTTATTGATATCAAATGGATTGATTTCAAGTGGAGTCGTAGTCATATGATGTCATGAATAGATGAATATGGATCAATGAGTTTTCATTGATATATGATTTATAGATGAATATGGATCGATGTGGTTTCATTGATATATGATGCATAGTTGGATTGATGTAAATATGACTCATTATTGTCTTATCATGGTTGATAAGGAGTAAAAATGGATGAACTCTAAAGTAGTCCCCCTATGATGAAATCTCTCACGGGAAGACGCTTTGCGGTTGAGTTATCCTAGGAGTACAAATGGATGAACTCCAAAGTGGTCCCCTTATGGTGAAATCCCTCACAGGAAGACGCTTTGCGGTTGAGTTATCCTAGAAGTATGGTTAGAGAACCCATGCTTAATTGTGGAATAATGAGATGAGTATCAACGAATTTTTCAGTGAAACTATCCTAGATGGATTTTTCTTGTCACGCCATTTCCGGTGGTATGTGGAACATCACATAACTCCTCACGATGAGTTACGGACTTACGAAGTTGGAGGACCATAATGTGTTGGCTTGAAGCCCCAAAAGGTCAAAGAAGTCAAAGTACTTGCAAAGAAGAAATTATTTAAAAGTGAAGTGACAAAGTCAAAGAGGATTATTTAAATAATAAAGTGAAGTGAAAAAGTCAAAGAGGATTATTTAAATAATAAAGTGAAGTGACAATGTCAAAGAGGATTATTTAAATAATAAAGTAAATGGAGAAATTTCTAATTATGGAAAGTGGTTATAAGAAGGTTAACCCTAAAATGAGAAAAATGGGTTAAGTGGTCAAGTGGCTATTGGATACATGGACAAGTGGAAAGTTGGGAAAAGTTGGAAATAGGTAACTATGTGGACAAAGTCGCCTAGAAAATGCTTCTAAGGAAGCTACTCGGAGAGTATAAATTAGAGGCGAGGGTCTCTTGTGAAAATAATTTCTTGTGCGTAGCTTGAATATCTATTCTGAGAGAAAGATTGACTGCATGATCTCATCGATGCATCAAAGTTTCCGTAATTATGATATCATGACGATGAAAGTTTTGAAAGTTCAAAAACCCTAGTTTCTGAATGAGTATGCAAGCAGCAGTGGGCCAGAGCGTGTACATATGTGGGCTGCAGTGAGCCAAAGAGTGTACACATGTAGGATGAAGGAGTACAGAGCATGTACAATTGGTGGAAGTCATGTGAACTGATGTCAAGATCTTGAAATCTGAAGCCAGTTCCATATCTGCATTCTATGGGCTCAGATCTGCTATAAAAGTTATGGTATGGTTACATAGTTGTTTTGATGGATACTCTTGCTTATTCTATGGTGAATGCTTATGGAATTATTGGTATCTCTATTGTGATATGGTTATGTAGGTTGATTGATAGAGTGAGAAACACTCTTATGGTTCAGTACTGATATGATTGTCATAGTATACTGGTTTCTTATACATGATTAAGTAGCATTAATATTGTATAGTATGGAGCATGAATAAGTTGTTGGAGAGTATGGATGTGTTGAGATTGGTTATGGTACATATTGGATAGTAAGAGACATAAGTGGATGTGACTGAGGGATGCAAAGGATATGAGTTTTTCATGAAGTGAAAACCCTAAATACTCAGAAGGCATATGCAGGCTATAGTATAGACAGGCCACGTACATACACGAGTTGTACTACTGGTAGGGTGCATACATACCCATGATTCACTAGTGGCAGGTTGCGTACCTATTGTCATATTGGTATATGTTGAGGATTGATTCCTCTTCTCAGTTGGTTCTGAGTTGTGTAAGCTGAGTCTTGCATTGTAGAGCTGGTGATCTTGTGGAGTTGTAACTCTATTCAGTTGTTGTTGATAACCCAAGGATTGTAGTTTGTAATAAAAATAAAATTGTACATACATCTTGTGTTCTTTGTGTTCCTTCTAGTGATGACTTATTAATGATATATGTTGTTGGTATATGTTGTTGATGTATGTTCACATTTAACTGGTTATAAATGACTGAAATAAGTAATGAGTCAATGGTGATTGCTAACTAAGGATTTTTGTGAAGGGGAAGTTTTAAAAAGATCCCTACATTGATTCACCCCCCCTCTCATTTTGTTCATTGTGTCCAACATATGTGACCTGATTAAAAAGTTTGATGCATTTAATATTATTCTTGTTCCTCATTCATTAAATTGTGATGTTGATTTATTAGCATATGTTCAATCTAGACTAATCCCATCAGAAGTAATAATGCATGATACATTTTCTATTAAATTCATGTGCAATCCCCTAGTTCTTAACAACAAGACGAATCACATATTCTTTGATAATGACCAAAAAATAATAATTTTTATGTATATGGAAGACAATTTTAAATATTCTATCATCGTTGAAGGGAAACATGATCAAGATGTGAATTTTGATACACTATAATTAGGAAATCAAGTGAAAGGAAGCAAAGTCACTTCAATCAATAATATTCCCAAGAACTTTATGATCTCTAGAAAAAATTTAAGGAGGTCACAAATTGAAAAACAAATAGTTCATCCATGCAATTTGAAGTAATTAGTATTGGGATAAGTATAACACCAAAAAATGTCAACCTTGGCAATAATTGTTCCCCAACTGAGAGACAATCTTTCATCAAACTATTTAAGGAATATAAATACATTTTTTCTTGGAGATACGATGACCTCAAGAAGTAAGACACCAATATTATTCAACATATCATCCTTATGAAGCCTCAAACAAATCCTTTGCAATAGAATATAATAAATATGCATCCAAACTTGGAACCTTTGATAAAGGAAGAGCTAAATAAAATCATGGTGGAAAGAATTATTTTCCTAGTCAGACTCACCCAGTGGACAGCTAACTTGGTACCTATAAGGAAAAGGAACGATAATGTGAGATTATGTGTTGACATTAGAAATTTAAATCGGGACTCAGAAAAAGTCAATTACCATGTAGCACCTATGGAGCGTATTTTACAATGTGTCTCTAGTTATGAAATACCATCCTTATTAGATGGTTTTTCTAGTTATAATCAAGTACCGGTTTCCCATGATGATCAATTGAAAACCACCTTTCAAATAAAAAGGGGAACTTATGCATAAAACAAAATGCCATTCGTATTAATCAATGTAGGGGAAAATTTTTTAAGACTCATTCATATTGCATTTAGAGGACTAATTGGAAACTGTGTAGTAGTGTATCTTGATGATGTTATTGTGTTCTTCAAGGAAAAAAGGGACCACATGTATCACCTGAGGAAAATCTTCAACAGATGAAGAAGATATGATTTATCCCTAAATTCTAAGAAATATATCTTTGCAATACATGAATGAAGACTATTGGGGTTTGTTGTGTATAAATATGGGATAATGATAGAACTTGGAAGAACTGAAGCATTTTAAAAAATCCCATATCCACATAAAAAAAATCCATGCAATCATTCCTTGGGAAAATCAATTTTGTAAGGATGTGTGTTCCAATATTTGCATAAATTGTTAAGCCTCTCCAAGATATGATAAACAAGAATGTTGATTACAAATGTGGCCCCAAAGAAAAATAATCATTCATAAAAATTAGGGAGGAAACAACTAAAGCTCCAACATCGATGAGCCTTGATATTTGTAAATACTTCATACTTTATACCTTTTCCTTTGATATTGCATTTGCAGTAGTCCTCACCCAAAAGAATTATGAACGGAATGAATTCTTAATTTCTTTTATGATTTTGGGGCTGCAAGGAATGTAACCTGATCATCCCAAAGCATTAAAACAATTTTATGTTTTCTTTAAAGTCGTTAAACATTTTATACACTATCTTCTTAAATCCAGAACTGAAATGGTGGTACCTTCCCCTGCTATGAGGAATGTCTTGGTATAGAAATATTTTGGAGACAAAATGTTATCACTGAAAAATTGTCTGCAACATTGCACACAAATTGTTGAAGAAACACATCAATGCCAACAACAATTAGTCCACCTATAGCATTGAAGTTCGTCAAAAAAAAAAAAACTATACAATTGGGTCAAAAATCAAAGTGCGCAAATTCACCAAAGGAACTGCGGGCACAGTGCACAGTATGCATGGGCCAACACAGCCCTCAACGTGCACTATGTGCAAAACGCACGACTGTCTACAAGAAAATATTATCACTTCTATGAACGATGCATTTATGGATCTTGTCGACCCCTAAACCACTTCTAGTCCGAACCCCAACATGATTTGACACTCATATCTGAGCGAAATCTATCTTGGGGTTGGTCAAGGGATAGAGGGTTCCCTAAAAGTCCCCTTGTTCACACTATGAGACAATTACATTTTTCCATGAATGGATTCTATAAATAAGATCCATGGGTGTGCTAAGAAACCAAGATCTTCAAGGTATTGTTATGATGCAAGAATTTTTCTTTGAGAGTCCTCTTTTCTCTTTGAAGCCTTCAAGCACCATTGGAATAGGCTATTCCACTCACCTCCTAAGGGAATAGGCATTTTTTTTTCACCATTTGTCATTTCTTCCATTGTATGGAGAGAAGAGTTCTCAATTAAGGAACTCAAGAGCCCTCCTAAGGAGGAAGAGGGGAATCATAAGTCCCTGCATTTATCTACAGTGTTTTGCCTACTAATCTATTGATCCATTGGTAGCATTATGTTGGTCATTGTTTGATTTATGGTTCTAAGTTTCTCAACATTTCTAATATTTATTTCTTAGTTGTTTTTAGTTATATTTCTTTGTTTTCATGTTTGTTTTGTTTTTCTAACCCACTCACAAACTTTTTTCTTGTTTAGAAGGCTTATCTAAACATGAAAGTGGTGTTGTTTTTCTCACCCTTCCAAACATGGTTATTTCCATCCCTGTATGGTATTTCCATCCACCAATGATGGTCCATAGGCCATCTCTCCCTCTTACGATAAAATCATTACCAATGAAAATCCCAATATAGGCTCCTAGCACACCACTCCCACCCCCAACTAGCAGCAACACCCCCACCACTGGGGGTAGATAAAATAAGAACGAGCCCACAACTCCACTTCCTCCCTGAGCTCAACCTCCTTGCGCACTATGTGAAAAAGAAGGACACCCTACTAATAGATGTCCTACTCTTCCCTAGCTACACAATCTCATCCAGATCCCTAGAGTAACCAAATTTCTTGCCACTCCACCAAGTACATCCACTACTACTATGGAGTCCTCAACCACACACAACAAAGGGTTAGGAACAAAATCTGCTTGTGCCATCTGTTCAAAGTATGGCCACTACACTCATCATTTCCCAACTCTACCTCAATTTTGCCAAACGTTAGCCACAATATGCCAAATATCTCGGTCAGAGCCCTCTCAGCCACTCCCTACCGAGGTTCACATTACTGATATTTGATATATTTCATCATTAGTCCCCTAACAAATGGGGTATCCTCCATAGTATCGAGACATTCACTTTATGTCCAATGGTCCCTCGAACCCTGTACATGATATCACGTCTACTTTGTCGCCACTTGAGGAAAATAACACTTACCTATTGACAGTTCTCCCTATCACCTCCTAGGATCCCCTGAATTCTTACATTTTTCACTGCAATGAAGATATCTTGGAGGAACTCACTACCCCCAATTTCCCATGGAATCCACTCCATCATCGAGAACTTTTCCTTTCACAAGAGGCCTTTCTCCCTCCTATCCAAGCCTCCATGTGCACAATAAAACCCAAGGATTTTATTCCTTCGAGGCATATAGACTGGTTCAAAAATCCTATCCCTACCCCATATGCTTTTGAAGAAGGAAAAATGGCCAACATATCCCCCACCATCAAAATTGACATTTCCAGTAAACCAGGAATCATAGAAGAAATCACCATTGGTGTCACATTCTCCCCTGAAGAACTCATTGCTTATAAGTCTCTCTTTCAGGAATACTGGGATATTTTTTCCTGGTCATATAAATAGATTCACGACCTCGATTCATCTATAGTCAAACATCGAATTAACAATTGGCCATATGTCACCCTTGTTCGTCAAAAGAAACACCCCCTTCACCCATCCAAAGTTGTGGCCATCAAAGATAAAATTGACAAGTTACACATTGTCAAATTCATTTACCACATTGCATACACTTCGTGGGTCTCCAACCCCATCCTCGTTAAGAAAAAATAGGGCACTATTCACGTCTACACAAACTTTCATGATCTCAACCGCGCTTGTCCCAAAGAAAACTTTCTGTTAGAATTGCAAATGCGGAAAATACAATTCACATATGATAATTAATAGTCACACAGATAAGAAACATAGGCATTTCATGTGGTTCACCCAAAAGTTGGGCTACATCCACCAATCATAGGCATCGATTGTCTTATTATTCAAATCATGGAGATTACAACAGATTTTCAAGTTCTCTCATTCCTCTCACTCTATTGTATCTGCCTCTATGGGCTTACATGAATTTATATACTTTTACACAAGAAACTAACTATTAAATGCACTCCTATCCATATTCTAACTTGGTCTATTTTAGTTGCAACCAACGCAAAATAATAAGATCCAAATCCATCCTTGGAAGAATTCATTGTCACCAAATCCCAACAATCTCCACCTTGACAACAATTAACCTGATACCTTTCTCCTTCCTTTTGTTCATCACCTTTTCTGCAAGCCAAGAGAAGCCAAGAACCACTACAGATTCTCTAATAAAACTGATTTCATGATCTCGCCTATGTGACCTGCACGAGTTTGGATTTCCTGAGGGGTCACTCCACCTCCAACATGTTTTCCAAAACTGTGTTGTGAGACATATTTAGTGATATATCTCCTCCTATCTAAGACACCTGTAAAATATACATTTCAATTATCACAGACCATCTTAGTGTAACCATTATAGGTGACATTTATGTTTCTCAAACACTGAAGTACTCATTTCACTACAACACCTAAATCTATCACGTATTTGAAAACATCATTAGCATGTGAAACATCTGGTCTTAACCATTTCATCACATACAACAGACCTCCTACTGAACTTACACGAGACATAACCTTTTCTTCTTTATAGACATGACCTATGCTTGAAGAAAACTTGTAATGGAAAGAAAAAGGGATAAAAACTGGTTTTACAATGTTCATATGAAACTCCAACCATAGCTTACCATTACCATATTTGTGTTCTTCTATGCCCATAATTTGTTTTTCTGCTCCTTGATCCCTTATTTAAATTGTCTTGTCCACCTGAGTCATTTTCTTATTGATTTTATCCATGTTTCGGCTTGCATCAAGCATATCATCAACAAATAACATCAAGACTATGAATGTACTATAAAATGTATATTCATTCCTACCCTTTGAAAAATTATGACTCACTATGAAGGATTCAAACCTCTTGTATATTTACTTGGATACCAATAGGCCATACAATTAATTATCCAACATGCAAACAAATTTACCATTGCGATCTTGAATCAACCCTTTTGGTTGTTCCATACATACTATATATTTATCAATGATGACCTTGTGAGAAGTAGGATCCCACACACAACATCCCTTTATACCACCATAATAACTTGCAAAGATATAAAACAAGCAAGAATTCAGAAACAAAGATGTTAAGTCTGGAAATGATTTACTGCTCACCAGTACCTGCAATTCTTTATTTCTCTTATGACCTTGATACTTCTGCCATAAACAAGAAGATACATATGTCACTTCATATGCTACTTCAGTAATTCATTCCATCTTATAAAGGTTATCAACCTTTGTTTCCTTCACCACTACTAAACTACCTTTCGAAAATGTGAGTGCTCCACCTTGACCTCTATACTTATATCCACAAGAATCCAACACTCCTAATGAAATAAAATTTGATTTAAGATCAGGTACATATCTAACATTTGTTAATTACCTAAAAATACCATCAAACATCATGATTCTAATACTGCCAACCCCAACAGTTTTATAGGGAATACCATTTCCCATGAACACTACACCCTCATCAACACATTGGTAAGAAATGAACCAATTTCTATGTGAGCAGATGTGGTGGGAGACACTTGAATCTAACTGCCATTCTTCTTGATATTGTAAATTATTAGAAACGGATAAAACTTGATCAGTCATACCTGAATTTGTTACATCCAAATTTCTTCCTTCGTAGAATTTTCCTCAGATTCCTTTCTCTTCCAACAATATTTCTTGAGATGTCCTATTTTCCCATGGCACCGGGCTTTTTCTTTACCCTTTTTATGTATTGACTTATATCAAGAACAACTTATCTCATTGTTCTCTTTAGTTCGACCTCTGACCAGCATCACCTCTGATGTTGAGGTTTCTTGACTAGATTTTCTCCTCATCTCCTCAGCCAACAAAGCTCCCACAATACAGTCATAATCTAAGACATCTATTGAGCTAAAGCTAATAGAGGTGACTAGATTATCCCAAGACTCAGGCAACGAACATAATAGTGTAATAGCCTTATCTTCATCTTCAAATTTAACTTCCATACTATTCAATTGAACTATAAGGGTATTGAAGGTATTTAAATGGTGAACAACTTATGTACCTTCTTTCATCTACAAACTGTACAACTGTCTCTTCAAGTAGATTATGCTCATCAAGGACTTTGTCATATATATACTTTCCAACTTGCTCCATAAGCCTGACGTTGTATCCTCTCCTACGATATTAAACAGAACATCATCTGCTAGACATAAACGAATGGTACTAAGAGATTTTGGATCGAGATATTCCCATTCCTCATTCGTCATGGCGGTTGGTTTCTTTGAATTTCTTGCCAATGCTTTTTGCAACCCTTGTTACACCAGTAAATCCCGCATCTTGAGCTTCCATAGCTCAAAGTTTCTTTTACCGCTGAACTTTTCAACTTCAAACTTCGAACTCTGCATCTTATCCATTAGCACAAAATCTCCTAATGCCCAAATCACAACTTATAATACTTGGTTCTTAAACTAATGGATGAAAAATGAGGATCCTTAATAAATAAGGTTAAATGATAACCACAAAATGTTTAAAATAATAAAAAATTATATATTCCATAAAACCT
>JASDQU010882411.1:22462-34362 GCA_032191745.1 Picea mariana | reverse complement strand
AAGTACTCAACGCCTTGAAAAAGAGATAATTTCAGATAATAAGCCTCTTCGAGGGGGCAACCTCCTTTTACCCCACTTAAATGTTCAAGTCCAAGATGATTCAAAATGAAAATGTCTCCTTGGTATATATCGGAGACTAGGAGGTTTAATGGCCTAAAGACGACATAAATAAAATAACATTACTAATCTAAATTACAACTAATGGCCTAGAGCCGACATAAATAAAATAACATTACTAATCTAATATGCCCCAATTAAGTGGAACGATAAGACTCCCGAGAACCCCAAATGAATTCAGGATTCATGAAGCACCAAGACCATATGAAACCAATAGTCTCTCAAGAAAACCCCCCATATACGCTCTTTCCACTACGATTGGTCAATCTTTGGAGGGGTAATATCCACTACTTTTTTTCATGCGACCTCATGTTTATACCTTTTGTTAGAGGGAATTCCCATCTATGAATACACGACAGTCTTGTTTAGTAATCTTGGACAATTTACTCACTTTTCCTAGTCCAAAGATTGTAACCTTATTCTACTATTGGTGTACTATAAAAAAAAATGTCTAGTTGATTTTATTAGAGCACTGGTTGATTTTAATGGATTTTTTTACTTAGAAAATTCCACAGAGATTAAGCTAATGATGTGTGAGACTCGACTCCAATAGAATGCAAAAATAATGAAATGCAAATGTTATTTTTTGGTGAATTCTATCTATGAGAAGGAGAATAGTTATTTTCTTCTTAACAAGCACTCAATATCATGCAACTTTTCATCTTTTCTCTTAAATGAAGAGAAAAATTATGTCAAACTATGAAACAAATGTTTCTGAAATCCTAAATAAAATTCAATACTAGCTCTTTCAAAACATGTACCAAAACAAAAATCCTAAGGATGCAAAAAAATTCTCTTTGTTTGGTTGAATATGCAATGAAATCTCTTCAAATGAAAAACATTTTTTCTTCCTTACTTTCAATTACGATGAAAGAAATCAAAATTTGACACAAATGAACACGAAGCAAAAAGAAACCAAACAAAGTGCACTCAAAAGTTTGATGAGAACTAAAAGAATTCAAGTGTGAGAAAACTTGTTCAATCAAGGAATCAAAAATGTAAAAGAGAAAGGAAATAACTGTTTTAAAACCTCAAAAAATGAGCAACAAGAATCAAAGATAAATTCGAGGTTGCAATTCCAAATCAATGAATAAAACTTCAAAATAAGTTTTGAAATCAGGAGAATAGAAGTTTGAGAACCTTCGTGATGAGGATAAAGTTATTGGTAAGACATACTTTGACCAAAGGATCAGTTTATCCGATGGTAGTAATGCCCATTCCCTAATTTGGAAGGAATTGAAAGATCAAAGGAGGAAATAAAAGTTGGTGATCACAATTATTTCAATCAAACAAATTCATAACCAAGTTCAAAGGACTCTAATGCGAAGATCTAAGTGAAAAATATGAAAAAAAGAGGCAAAATGAGCTCAAAACTAACCCTGGAAGGAGATCAATGCTCTTGTAATGAGGCAGACAGAGCATTGAACATGGGTCAACTCTCCTCAGGAGAATAACAAGGAGCATTGATAAGTATTTTCAATGCTCTATGGGCCACTATGGGGGAGTGTTGATGCCTAGAAGTGTTTGAAAAACACAACATTTTTTCCAAACTCATCAGAGATCAGGCCAATGACTCTTTAAAATTCCTAATGAAGATGAGGGAATAATTCAAATACAAGCATCAAGAATATCAAAGGATAAAAAAGATTCAAAGGGATATAAACCTAGTAACAATTTTCCCCAACGGAGTCGCCAATTTTTTGTTACAGAATATTTCCCCTGCGAATAGTTGAAATATCCCTAGGATATCTAGACCCTTATTGTCCAAGAAAAAAAATAAAAAAAATGGATACTAAAATTCCTTTAGATCTATTCTTTATGTCTATAAGTAGAGAAGATATAAGAAATACGTGTGACTTACTCCTTTTCAACGGTTTTCCTCGTTGATCTTCAATATTTTTTATTATTTTCCAAGGTTCTATTGTGATGAAGAGAGTATGCAAGGAACATAACAACACCTTCTACTACTAAAATATATCATTAGATAAGAGAAGATCTATCTATATATACATACACATATAAACAATAGTATGAATGAAATAGGCCAAGTTATATTAATGGGGAAACATGGTGAAGTACTTACAAACCAATCGTTGACGTTGCAAGAACTCCTCCCAGATATTTAGTACAACTCTTGTCTGAATGTCTCAATATTAAAATGATGATTATTTGATGGATTCTCCTGACAATATCAAATGTTTGACACTTTGAAATCCTTTCTCTCCCTTTTCACCTTGGAATGCACTCATTATATATGAGTTGGAGGCTTAACCACCATGAAGGATTTTAGGAAATGGTTGAGGATGTTTCTCCATAAGTTGGGATTTTATCCTAATATGGAGATATGAGATATGATTCGATCCAAACAAACCTCATTGTAACGAACCCCCTCGTTACGACGACAAACCTCTTATAACAAGTGCAATTTTTTTTTATTTTTTTTTTAAAGTGTGTGCGCGCATGTACAAGGGAAACAAACACATTCTACTCTGCGTTGCCACCTAACGACGAACAAGACACAAACCATGACAAACACCACAAGACGACATAAGGCACACAACAAGTAATTACAAGCATTAAATGACAATCAATCGACTATAAAAAGACTGACTTCCCGCCCGTCCTACCCTACAATGGTTAGGACCTCCAAGACACATAAGAAATTCTCAAGCCCAAGTTCCCATCGATTTTAACCATTTAAGGTCTCAGGGCTGGCGACTGTTCTGAGGAACATGGAGGTGTCTACATCCCGCCTGACACAAGCAGACCAAGCAACTAAACGATTACCAACAAGTACAACAAAAATCAAAAGAACAACCATGTCCTCTATGAAAGGCGCAAGTCAGAAGGACACTAACCATAACCAACCATTAGTTAAGACTCATCATTACCTACGACTCAATTGGCAACCAATACAGATCAATCACTTCGTTTAATTTCCTTCAGTTGATGAGTTACTAGCCCAACCTTAAAATGAGTGCATATAATTAATTGCTAAATCTAAATCATAATAATTTATTGCACTTAGTTTAAGGACCTTACCCTTTTTGTGTTGAAAATATAACATAATTAAAATGTCCTTACAATAAATTAACCTTACCATTACTTTTTATACTACAACAACATTGTAAACAAATAACAATGTCCTTACATTTCCTATGTTATCAATGATAACATAGCATTTTTCCAAATGGAAAGGATATTACATTTACCTGTTCCAAGGATAAATTACCATGACCTTATATTACAATAACATTGCAAATATGTAACAATCACCTTACATCTTGTACATTACCAATACAATAAAACTACAATAACATTATCCTAAAACAATAACAACCTCACATTTTACATCATAATATCCTTGCAATTAAATAACCATAAAATTTCATTACAGCAGTAATACTCTTACCTATTAAAATAACAATATATCACAGTTGCATATTTCCTAAACAATACATTCAATAACATTGCCTTCATGTATTACAATAACAATAAAAATCCTTTTTAATCTCATCCTATATTAAATTGCCATGGAAATTATATTAATTGAGAGAGGAAAGTAAGTGTTGTTGAGCCAATCTAATTTAACACATAAAAGAGCCTATCTACCATTACCATCTAAAATTTACATTTAATGCATTAGTTGGAGCAAGGCTGAAGGGATTAACAGTGAATAATGAAAATTAGCATTCCATAATTGTTAGCATTAATGTTAACATCTCATTACATTAACATTCCAAGCAATAAAAGCATTGAGGATTAATACCCATCCATTTGTCGATTAAGGAATAAAGATTGGAAACAAGAGCTAACGGTGGTGAGAACATACCAGAAATCAGGAAATCGATTGGCAACTAACCATAAGGCTAGTAACTCGTGTGGCAAGTATCAGAAAAATCGAAGATGGTGAGGTGCCAGAGTCTATCAAGGTGGTTTCCGCAGCCAATAGGAGGTTAATACAGTAGCAGAGGGAGGGTGCATGCAACATCTACAAAGATGCGTGCTTAAGTTGCAGAGGCGAAAGGTATCTGGTTTACTTTACTGCGGCAGAGCCAAACAAATCGATTCCACACAGTGGCAGGGCAAAAATGAAGTTTTATATATTTTTTTTCAATACAGTGGCAGAGATATGTATTCACCAGAAATGCATAGATTGGAGTGGTTAAAAACGTGTGGGTATCTTTCCCTCAAATCACACAGAATTATAACACCAACACGTAGAGATTTAGTGGTCGAAAATTGTGGGGGTAACCTCCGCAAAATCGTATAGAATTTATAACACCATATGCAGAGATTACAAACAAAAACGCAGAGCATTTATAACAGTAAAAACGTAGAGATATACAACAAAACGCAGAGAATTTTAACAATAAAAATGCAGTGATATCCAAACAAAATGCAGAGAATTTCTAACAGTAAAAACATAGAGATATACAACAACGCAGAGAATTTTTAACAATTAAAAAAACACAGAGATATACAACAAATCGCAGTGGTTATGTGGTCCAGATTTGCGTGGGTATCTTCCCCCAAATTGTTGGGAAACACAACGCAAATATAGAGAAATGTAACCCCAAATCTCAGAGGTTATGTGGTCAAGGTTTGCGTGGGTAACCTTCACAAATCCGCAGAGAAATACAAACAAAAAGGGTGTAGAGATGGGTGCTGAATCGAGTGGGATTCCTCCACGAAAATGCATGGAAATGCAAACTTAAAAAAGCAGACCAAACAAAGGTAAGGCACAATTGTAGATCGCACAGGACCAAGGATGGTCGGCAATGTCGAGTCATAAAATCTCTTTTATCAATTACCGACATGCAACAGTAGAGTAAGAATAAGTATTTTATAACCGTAGCACAATTACAAACACCGAAGAATAGAAAGGAAACCTAATCAATATGACGGAAACCCATGCAGATTAAGCCAAGTAGATTTCATCTTTTACAATAAAGAACACCAATAAGAAATTGCAGCCAATAGTAAGTGAATGCCAGAGCCAAGGATAACTCATCGAAGGGATCCTGGGGGTTATAACAGTCTAGGCACAGATAACAAACAACAAGGAAGCGGGATGATCCAAATTCAACACATCAATCGTCATCATAAGGATTCATATACAACTTTTAAACAGTTTTTCTTTTATTCTCAAACAAACAAACGTGCTTGCGTACCTGTGACTGACAGTGAATAACCCAAAGATGCTATCTTGTGCTTGTGCTCCATGCCTCTCTCACTCGCCGACTGTCGAGATCTCACCGGTACCTCCCAGCCAATGCTAGGGGTACTCTGCTTCCCCCTTAGCCCCCCGAGCCGCAAAGGGGCCACACACTATCTAGATGGTACATCTAGCTCCCAGCTCGCCTTGCAAGGCTGAGATACCACTTCTATCTGAGCTGGGAAATCCCAACTCTCCACAAGTAATCAGTCAACTCACAAATCTAGTAGCGTAATGTTACGCTAGCCGCCGATTCCCCCTCTTCCTCCTCCTTCCTCTCTTTTATAGAGTTTTAGAACTTCCCACTTTCCCCAAATTTCATTTACTTTAATTTTTAATAAAATCTTCTAAAAATTCTCTTTCATACAAGTGTCATTCATCCTCCACGTTTCTCCATTAACTATTTTCTTTAATTTATTAAATTGTCTTATTTCCCTCACCCACCTAGAGTTACTCCTATCTTTACTCCTAGGTGTCCCTAGATTCCCTTACAGGTTTTAAATACTTTCCCTAAAATGATGTTGCTAATTTAGTTCAATTTAGAAGGTTCTTTATTGCAGATTCTTTACTAAGTTGACCTCTCTTTTTACCATAAGTTCCCTTCTTTCCCTTATTATGTTTCCTCCATTCCTTAGTTTCCTAATTTTTATTATTCCCTTCTTTCCCCTTTTTATTAGAGACAAAAATGGCAGTTGCACAAATTAAGCTCTTTTCCTTTTTATTAAGAATTTAATATCTTTTTACACTTTCACAAGTTAAACAATTAAATTCTTCTTTACAATTTTAAAACCACTGATTTTAATTAAATTCCGACTCTCTTCATTTTACCCCAAAAATTTTATGAAGACTAAAATCACTTAAGTGGTTTTTAGTTTAATTTTTATTTTTTTATTTTTATAGGGTATTTTTCTTAAGGTTAGACAAAATTTTACCCCTAGAGAAGTTTTAGACTTAGGACTTAGATTCTGAACTGTATGACATTTTAATTGGGGAAGTTGTTTTAAAATTTCATTAAAGAGATATTAGTCTTAGGGCCATCTAGGTTCACTCCTTTAACATCATGAACGCAACGTGCCCTTCAGGATGCACTACGTGCTCCAAGGGTGCCACTCGCCTCTAGTGTTTCTTTTGCATGACGTGCCCTTCAGGATGCACCATGTGCTCCAAGGGTGCCACTTGCCTCTTGTGTTTCTTTTGCATTACATGCCCTTCAGGATGCACCACGTGCTCCAAGGGTGCCACTCGCCACTTGATTGATTGGTAGACATCAATAACCCATGGAGTTAACACTCCACCAGGTGAACTTGTGGGAGACTAAGGGCTTCTAAGGAATAATGTCCCCATCTTATTTTGGTCCCCTTAGAATCATCGTGAGCGACTATCGCAGTCTGCCCTTGTAGCATCGTGGGTCCTCTCGAACTAGGTAATCGTTAACCTACAGTTCAAGCCACGGTGGGAGTGCTAGTATGCTGTGGCAGGGCTATTGTCCACACCTCTCTCTCAACCTCTCTGGTAGTCATGTGTGGCCCCTTTACTCCACATGTGAGTCTAGTTAGCAAGCTATCGTCAGCCTACATCATCAACAATCATGTCAGAACATGTCCACATCATATCATCTAATCAAATGTACTAAAATCACAGTAGACAATCAAACCCCAATAGCACACTCCTTGACTCGATCCAGAGTCCAAGGGGTTCCATCGATGCCTCTTTATCCTCAAGGTCCAAAACCCTGCACACTCAGTAAAACCTAGTCAATATCACCTATCCATGTCAATGCAGTAAACATCATGTCATCTATCATAACGCATCATAATTAAGGACAAATGTTTTAATATCATAAAAGTATGGATCACTTGTGAGCAAGTGTCCTCAAAGAATAAGTTTTATTAGTGTGCCAGAGCGGGATGTTACATAAGTTGGAATGCACTTTGAAATACTGACAATATCAAATGTTTGACACTTTGAAATCCTTTCTCTCCCTTTTCACCTTGGAATGCACTCATTATATATGAGTTGGAGGCTTAACCACCATGAAGGATTTTAGGAAATGGTTGAGGATGTTTCTCCATAAGTTGGGATTTTATCCTAATATGGAGCTATGAGATATGATTCGACCCAAACAAACCTCATATCCTCCGAGTTGGTCCTTACAAAAATGTGGGTTAGTTATAACTCACTCTAACCACTTGAATTCTCCCCCAGTATTGAGCACATAGTGTTTTCAATTCTCCTTGTACATGGGAGTGTTCATAAGAGTTCAATTCTCCCTATACATGAGAAGGGGATCATTGACCTTCAAAAATGGTCAAAATCTCAAGGTAAAAGGAAGTTTTTCGACTTATCATGATGATTATTTCTCCTCCACAAAGACTATGGATTATGAAAAATGTTCTTCCATGGTTTCATAGTTTCTACATTTGATAAATTGCATGCGATACTTAGTAAGGTGCATACGACACTTGATAAAGTGCATGTGACACTCAGTAAGGTGCATACAACACTTTACGACACTTGCGACACTTAGGTGTATAATAGATGTGACACTTAGTGTGAAATTTTGGTGTGTAACATCATCCATACACCATTGGTTGGCTCAACAAAGGATGGGGCATATGTGTTAGCCAACAATGAAACTTGCACTATGGCATCAAACCCTTCAAATACAAGGTATTGTATGATGTTTCGTCCTTTGAAATTTGTGATGTTATTTTAGGACAACCATATATGTGGAAGCATCATGTTTTTATGAATCTAGGCCCCATAGTGTCATTATTACTTTGGGAGTTCAAATCTACAGGGTACCAGACATAGTCCCAACTACTGCAGTCTTTTTTGTCTCTGTGATGAAGTGTTTAAAGGTGGTTTATCATACCAGGATATTTTTCCTCTTTATGGTCTAGTTGGAAGGTGAACGCAAGGTCATTGCAACCTGCAAAACTTCTGCATGAGGTCTCTCTACACAACAAGAAGTGGACAAGATAGTAGAAGAGAAAAAAGACATGTTTTCCTTGCCTACTAGGGTGCCTTTGTACTATCAGGGAAAGAACTCAATTGATTTGAAACCAGAATCTCTTTTACCTAACAACCTTGTATACATGTGTTCTTTTATGAAGAAAGAAGAAATAAAATGCTAGATCCAAGAGATAATTCTGAAGGGCCACATCATACCAAGCTCCTCACCTTTTGTGAGACCAATTTTTCTACTACAAAAGAATGACAAGACATGGAAAATTTGTATTGATTACATAGCCTTGAAAAAAATCAATGTAAAAAAATGATACTCCATCCCCAAATTGATGGTATTCTTGATCAACTCAAGAGAGATAATTTTTTTAGTAATATTGATCTAAATTCAGGCTACCACAAGGTGTCGATTGAGAAAAATCCAAGTCATCTGTGATTGGTTGGCCCCAAAGACACTGATCGAGATCCATAGCTTCTTGGGCCTCATCAAATTCTATTGTAGGTTTGTGTTGGGGTTCTCCTATATCGCTTGGGCCCTAAGCCAAGTGACCAAGGGTGGAGAGAAGGCCAAGTTTTTTTGGGTTTTACCCTAATAGAAAACATTTGAGGATTTGAAATTTTTCCTCTACTCAGTACCAGTCCTATTCTGCCAAACCTGCAACAACCATTTGAGATCGACACAAATGATTTATATTATGCTATCGGTGTAGTCCTCACTCAACATGGGAATCAAATGGCCTATCGCATTGAAACACTATATGATGTTGTTCGAAAATAACCCACCTATAACAAAAAGATGTAATTCATTGCATAGATGTGTCTAAAATGGAATAATTACATTCTATGGAAGAAAACGACCATCCACAGTGATTACAGGCCTCTGCAATTCATGCAGATACATGGAAAGTAACAAAATGACCTCCATCAGAAGTGGTCTATGTACCTACAGTAGTTCCACTTGAACATCAAGTACAAGAAGGGAAACACCAACCGTGTCACATACTTCCTTATTCAATACCCAATTGTGGCGCTAACTGTAGTTCTTAACTATTGTGGACATGAAACGTCTGAGTGGCCACAATTGTACAACAATGACTCTGAATTTAATGCTCCCTATCATACATTGAGTGCAGAAAAACCAATTCTAGACTGTCATCTCCATGAGGGACTGCTATGCCATCTAATCCATATTTGTGTTCCTCCAATCAAGTGATAAAATCTTATTTGGGAAGATCATTACAATCGGGTGGTAGGATACTTTGGTCTGGAAAAAATAATGGAATTACTGCAAAACCATTTTTATTTGTCGAAGCTTCGAGAAGATGTTTATAAGTACATCAGATCTTGCATTGTTTGTGCCATTTTAAAACTTGCCATCAATAAACAAGGGCTATACACCCCTTTGCCTACTCTCGATAGGCCTTGGGAGTCCATCACCATGGATTACATGTCTGGTTTTCCTTCAACCAATCATGGGAATGACTGTGTCTTCATGGTCATTAATCGATTCTCTAAGATGGTAGTTTTATCACCCTAAAAGAAGAGCATCACAGTTGAGGCCACCTCTAAGCTCTTCTTTGAACTTGTTTGGGTTCATTTTGGGATCCCACAAACCATTATTTCAGATCAAAATAGTAGGTTCCTATGTACCTTTTGGTCCATCCTATGGCCGATGATGGAAACTAAGATAACCAAATCAACTTCCTTCCACCCACATACTGATAGGAAAACAAAGGTAGTCAACATGATGATTTTCCATATCCCGAGGATGTTTAAAATTGCTAGTCTACTCAAAGTTGTGGTTAAGGTTTCTTAATAAATCTCAACTACGAGTAAGAAAATATGAAAATTGAATATGATTTCCATCACTAAATATTGCAAAAAATCAATGAAATTTCAACCTTCTTAGATCCATAATTAACCTACAAAACTCCTTTAGGTCCGTTCCTTATAATGTTTAATGATTATAACAGTGTGAGTTTAGTTCTATATTCTAACAAGTTCAACAATTGAAATATTCAATTTCAATTTATTTCTTCCTTAAAATCACAATAAAGGCATGGATTTCCCACTTTGTGAAAATTTAAAGGAAACATAGCAAAGTCAAATGGATCTTCCATGATCATTAATTATATGCAACTTCACTCATATGGAAAATTGACAATCAATTCATTGTAAAGTTGGGAATTGTTTCATACATTGTGTGAGATATATTCACCATGAAATGTAGCTTCATCCTAAAAAGGAACTTATTATTTAATATCTTGGATGCAATAATCTCTCAAATTCAGACATAGTTTTGGATATTGTGACTACTAATAAATTTACATCAATTATTATTATCATAAAAGTTAATCCATATTAACTCCATATCTATCTTAACTTCAGATCTGTGCAACCCTATCATCACCCAAGGGGATTTTGAATAAATCAATGGTGGTATTGTGTAACATCCCACTCTTGTGCACATTGAGCGGACTTATTCTTTGAGGACACTTGCATGCAAGTGATCCAAGTTATTATACTATTGGTCGTTTTAATAATTATTATGACATATTATGGATTTGATGATATGTTATTTTGTTATATTTACATAGACAAGTTTTATTGAATGGGTTATCCTGAGTGTGTAGGATTTTGTACATTGAGGATAAAGAGGCATCGATGAAAACCCTTGGACTCTAGATCGAGTTAGGGAGTGGGATTGTTAGGGATTGAATGATGTTGATGTGACATATGTACATATGATTACATGTTATGATGATTGATTATTATTGCTGACATGATTCGTTGATGGATGCAGGCTGACAATAACTTGCCGACCAGACTCACATTTGGAGTAGAGGGGTCATGCATGAAAACCAGATACCTTGAGGGAGAGGTGTGGCAACAACCCTGCCACAGCCTACTAGCACTCATGTCATGGCTCGAACTGTAGGTTAACGATTACCTAGTTCGAGAAGACCCACGATGTCATGAGGGAAGACTATAACAGTCGCTCATGATGATTCTAAAGGCTTCACAATAATGCAAGGGCCTTATTCATTAGAATCCCTTAGTATACCACAAGATCACCTGGCAAAGTATTGACTCTAGGGGTTTGACGTCTACCAAATTCAGTCAAGAGGTGAGTGGCACCCTTGGAGCACGTAGTGCGTCTTGAAGGGCACGTTGAACAAAGAAAAAAGAAAGAGGTGAGTGGAACCATTGGAACATGTAGTGCGTCTTGAAGGGCACGTCGCGCAAATAAAATGGAAAGAGGCGAGTGGCACCCTTGGAGCACGTAGTGCATCCTGAAGAGTACGTCATGATTTTAACTGGTAAGTGAATAAACCTAGTGCCTAGAAAACTATGCCTCCTTAGGACCTAGACATCCTTAAAATGAATGATGTGATAAGTAAGGTTTAAAAACAATTTTTCAAAAAAAAATGTCGCCCAACCTAGTGAAATTAAAACCTAGGTCTAAGTAGAACTTGTGGTAGAAAAAAAAATTAATAATAAATAAACATGTAACAAGAAGGGGGGTAAGAAATTCAAACTTATTTATTAAAGTCAAAATTATAATGGAGGATTAAATTTTTAAAAAGGGGTAATGGTT